>APFE031245589.1:0-21014 GCA_000404065.3 Pinus taeda
TCTATTTTGTTTTCATGAAATACATTAAGCATCTCCAACATGTTTTGATTTATTAACCTTTCGTAGCTTACAATGTTTGCAGAACAATCCTCTTTTGATTGTTCACTATTTTTACCATTTGTATTTTTTGCAACAAGCAAGTGCTACTCACCATCTTTCTTGAATTGTTGTACTACATCTTTCTATTTTCCATTTATTTGGATTACATCTAACTAACTACAGAAATTCATCCACGTTATAGATCTATATAAAAATTAAATACTATTAGTGGTCATTGTTGCATTGTTGTCAAGTGCACATTTTCATGCCTATTGAATTGAAGCTATCACCATGGGTGTGTAGATCTCATTAGTGCAATGCACCATTGTTTTAAATTGGATGCGAGGTAAATTTATTTTCAATTTTTCTTCATTTAATTGGAAAAGTTGCTTATTATAGTGTTCTAGATAGTGAAGGAAGAAGAAAGTCTTATGGAGATTGGTTACGTATGGGTTAGGAGAACTTAAACTTGCACTCCATTACAATAACCCCAATACAAAATCTATATAAAGATTATTTACTATTGTGGTTGAGAGTGATCATTGTTGCATTATTGTCAAGCACACATTTGCATGCCTATTGACCTGTGGTTATTACCATGGCTTGTAGTGCCCATCATTGCATTACACCTTTGTTTTCAATTGGAGGGGAGGTAAATTTTCTTTCAATTTATCTTCATTTAGTTGAAAAATTTGCTTATTATAGTTTTCTAGATAGTGAAAGATAAAGCGAGTCTTATGGAGATTAGTTACAAATGGGTTAGGAGAACTTGAACTTTCACTCTATTATAGTAACCCGAATAAAAGTGAAAAGAACAAGAATGAAGAAATAGACCTGCATGAGGGATGATACTAGTCCAAGCAAGATTTATTGTTCAACAATATGACTAGACTTTAACCATTATCTCCACTCGGTGAGTTCTAACGACACAAACAAAACCAACTTCTCTTGTTTTTCTCTCAAGCTCAACATTAATGCCTAAAAGGGTCATACCTCACCAAACGAGTACTCCAAGCATGGGCCATACCTCACTTGACCAAAACTCATAGCATGGGCATGTTTTATAATTTTTAGAAGGAAGGTTGATTGTGCTGAATTGTGTAGCTTTGGAGGTACAACAAGCCTGAGTGTTCAGGGTTTGGAGGGAAAAGCACCACAAGGGCAACTTGTGGACTTGAAACCCAAGTATGGGGTTTTGGCACCCATCAAGATTTGGGACAAAACATTGATGTATTTACATCATGTGATGGATGAGGATGATAATGCTTGGAAATACAATTCCAACTCAACGAAAATCGTCTGAATCCGAGTTGTCATTAGAGAGATATGAATTTTTGAATTTGACAAATTAATTTGGTTCTCAAGTAGGCGGACTTGATGTAAACACAATCCAAAAGAAGTGTCACTTCAAATGTGATGTTTTGGAGCCCTTGTATTTGGTATAAATATAAGGTGATGTGAGTGTTATTTAACTCATCCAAAAGACAAATAAAAGGCAATGTAGAAGGAGATAAATCTATGATTTGGTGGCAGCAAGGCATGGAAAATTTTAGGGGCGAATGTTCGCCCTTTGGGGAAATTAAGGGGTTTTAAATTTTTAGTGGGTGAATATTTCGTATCATAGTACATTTTTACAAATCACCTCAAATAGCCCACCTTATTTTAAGGGAGAGGGTAAAAAAGATAAATTTAGCCCTTGAAATTAGGACTTACAACCAGCGTTTATTAAGTGAATCCTATGGGCCAAATACCATATTTATAAAAGAAGTATGGTAAATTAATAAAAATATAAATAAATGAGAGGTATGGTAAATAAATAAACATTTTTTATATTTACTCCATAAGTCCACCTTATATACGTGCAAGGGTGTAAACGAAAAAAAATATAAGGTAAGGGAGGTATGGTAAATAATGAAAACCTCTTTTTAATTTTTAGTCACAAAAAAGAGGTTTTATTTAAGTGAATCCTATGGCCAAATACCATATTTGTAAAAGAGGTATGGTAAATTAATAAAAATATAAATAAATGAGAGGTATGGTAAACAAATAAAACATTTTTTTTATATTTACTCCATAAGTCACCTTCTATTTAAGACATTAAGAAAATACGTTATATTTAGGTGAAACCTATGTACAAAATACTATGGGACAAATACCATGGGCTAGATTATTATTAATACCATGCAAAAAAAATTATTAACCCTAATATTAGTATTAATAAAAATAAAAATGGCACATGGTATTGACCCATGGTATTCACCGAAATGGAACGTGGTATTGACCCATGGTATTCACTTGGAATGTAGCCTATTTAAATGGGGGAATTAAATGAGCATAGATCCATCTTTACTCTGGATCTACTAGCCCCCGAGAGGTATCAAATATCATGATATGCAAACTAGCATAGAGTGAAAAAATATTTGATACCTCTCGAGGCTTGGTGGATCAAGAGTAAAAATGGATGTTGTAATTTAATGTATGTTAAAAATTTTATCTTGGTTAAAATAAAAAATAAAATAAAAATCAACTATTAATTTTATTAATCTTTATAAATTACTAATAGTAATTTTTAAGCTCCAGGTTTATGATAACCCATGGTATTGACCCATGGTAATACCATGGTAATGGTATTCATGTGAGCATAGACTATTTAAAGGGGAAATTCTATCATCTTAGATCCATCTTAATTCTGGGGCTCAAAGGGATAAATAGATTTCGTCCCCCTAAGAGTGGTAGATGTGGAGTTAAGATGGATATATGTTGGTTTTTATGATAATGAATATATTAAATAGACTTAGGAAATTATATTGTAAAAACATCTTAAGGTGAATGGTTAAAGCATAGACATTGGACAAGTATATTTATATACTTCTATTTTAAACGGAAACAAATCCAAGGCCAAAAGGAATGGATTGATTGCACTAGTCATCCTTGTATAACTTTCCAACATAGGGTGGAGTAAACAAATTGTAATTTGGGTAATTTTTCTAACTGGAAATAGGAACATACTTGTGTATTGGCAGGGTGGTTATGAGGTCCCTAGAAGTGACGAATTTGAATTTTTCTTGGTTTTATATATAGTATTAGGTTTTTCTGATGCATTCTATGAATGACACGGGTGAATTTTATCCTACACCCACTAGGTTATTGATATGTAATTTTAGTAATTTTGACATCAAAAGATATTTTAAAGAAATGCAATGATTTCATTTGTGTATTCAATAAACAAAATATTCTAACGGAATTATGCATATGTGGTTTACCTATACAGATTCCATGGAGAAGTATTAGTGGTGTGACATCAATTGTCCTCAAGCAGAGGCTTTAGTTTTATTCTTTTGAAGCAAATGCTTTCTTCCAACATTTTTGAGTTCCATGAAAAATTTGAAAGTCCTAATAGTATTCAATTATGGGTTCAAGAGAGACATAGTATTGAATTATGGGTCAAAGAGATCCACACTAAATCATCTATTGGCCTTATCTTCACTTAGTTTAAGACTATTCACTTGGAGAGGCTGCATGTGCCCCCACTTCAAGAGCATAGTAAAGTCATGTAGAACTTAGAGAAGCTATCTTTAAGCTTTTAGTGAATATTGGAAAAATGTCTGGGTTCAATAACACCCAATCGAGAATTAAGCTTCCAATAATGCTAGATTTTAACCTAGAGCACTTTTGTGATTTGGAGGAGATGCCCCTTTGTATTTGTGACACATCTTCAATTGTGAATTGGACTATTACTAACTGTCATTTCCTTTGAAAGTTACTTGATGACTTGGGGAACCTCAACTCTTTAAGAATGTTAAGGAAAGAAAGTACATTATGCTAAGTTCTCTTATGCTTTTCAAGTTTTTCTTGGATATCTACAACATTGCAGGTAGGAAAGTACATTCTGTTAATGAAAATTTGTCTTGATAGAAAGGCCCAATTTCAAATTCTAGTGCTTTCAAAAAACATTGTATAAATTTAATGTTTCTAAAAGGAAATCATATTTTTTCAATTTAAGTATCATGATCCCATATTCCAACTTATTTTTCAGTAACCCATTAGGCTTTGTAGATTTGAATAAATCCATGTCTTTTGATAAGATCCTCTTCCAAATTAGAACGTAGTTTCCTTTTGGCAATAACCACATATAATATCTTGATTTTGTTATTGAGAAAATAGAGGTTGTGAAACAAGCCTGTGCCATACAAGGACTTGATTCATTGATTATGTATCAATTATGGCTCTTGGTGTAACAATGTCTTGATTTTGTTGCTTGAAAATAGAGGTTATGCTTTACTATTTCACAAAATTTCTTACAATCTTTCCATGAGTATTGATTTGTAATCTTAGTCACTGAGGGATGACAGTAATGACAAAGGTAATATTCCATGGTTTTAAGTTTCCCTCTTACTAAATATTTAAATATATCACCACAATTTAACTGTTAGTTAAAGGAATTGTATTTGATTTGTAAATAATTCATTGGTTGATTTATAGATTTTGATTTTTTCCCTTTTTTATTTTTTTCTCAGATTTGGTATGAGATATCTTCCAAGATTTGGGTTCCCTAGTTTCCCCACCATAACTACGAGGTTCAGATGCTATCATTAAATATTCTTGGAATGTTACAACTTTTCCAGTAAGTGTGCTTTGAAACATTGTTGTTGCTTTTCCATGGTGTTAATGCAAATAGGCACTGCAACTAGTGTTATTATTTAGATTAAGTGCTGAAATCTAGGTGGTCTTGTAATGATGGAGTGATTGTTTTCTAGCTACTAAGGCCATATGCATTTTTATCTCTTATGTTGTCCTGATATATCCAAATTCAAAATAAGAATTGAGGTCTCTTTTCCACTGTAGACTGCAGTGAGTTTCTTGAACATAATATATAGTAGATTATCTTTTACTAATCAACTGTGGATGTGATCCCTCGTAGGAAAGGAAATTCAAAGTGACTTTGATTTCACATTGATTTGTCAAAACATCCACACAGTAAAGGAGATTCAAAGTGACACTGATTTCACACTGATTTGTCAAAATGGAGGCAAGAGAAAAGGAAACTTTGTATTCAACAATGCTCTTAATTTCATATGTACATTCATAGACATATTAGTAGAAAATATTGAAGGGTTGCCTAAGTAATATTTTCCATTCCTCTACATTATTTATAGCTTGTAAATAAATAAATCGGAACAATTCATTACACTACTTGTTATTCTTTATTAATCAGTGGTTAAGATTTTGATATTGAACTGGCTAAGATTTTTCTTCCTTCTGTGAAATTGTGTGTTTTATAATGCTTCTTTTCCATTCACTATGTATAGCATATAAATTGTGTCTAATGGAGTAGGGATATTGCAAAGTCTTGTGATCATTGAACTATGTTACAAGGAAGAAACCCAACGGGGCAGGGTAGGTGCATCCCCACAAAGGGGTCACAAATACCAAAGTCGTTATTGGCTAGTGCCTTGAACTAGAAAATTTCCTTTACCCTTGTATTAATAGTGAATCTAGAGAGGATTCTAATATTATCTTTATAAGATTTATATAAGTAAAGATTGATGAATAAAATTCATGAGACATGAGCTAGGATGTCCTTGCAAGGTGGTTGCTGATTATTGGAAGCTACGATGGCCATTATGTCAGGCCAGGTGGTCGCACTCCCTTGATCGTGAGCACGATTGTGATCAAGATGGAAGACTTCATAGTCTAGATTGATTGTTTAGCAGTGATAGTTAGTGGGCTCATTCACAAAAGTTTCTATTTCACTAATCCTTTTTATAGAGTTGTCATATTCAATTTCCAAAGGTTTTAATTACACTATAGAGTTGAGTTCTAAGAGAGTTGTGATTCACAATGTTAAGTATAGTAGCTATGACACTTGAATGAAGACAAGCATAGTAGAGGTATCAGACTCTGTTATAAGCTTACTTGCATATTATAAGGGACTTGGTTGGCTTTTTTATAATTTTATAAACAAGTTCCATGTCGTGCAAATGTGAAAAAAATAGTGATATTGCCACCATCTGGCTCTTGCCATATATGGTTTTATACTTTTTCAAAAAATTCTCTAAGAGTTCACAATGCTAAGATTCACTAGGACTTTACAAAGTTTTATTATTTAGTGAAAGACTCGCCAAGAAATTACAAGATTTTATAATTGAGTAAAATATTCGCCATGCCTAGTGAGAGATTTGCCAAAAAATTATATATACATATTATATTATTGATAAAAACACCTTCCATTTTTCCTATATACCATGGAGATTCACCCATTTATTATACATATAAATTTAGGGGGGGTTCTTAAAATTTTCCCTGCTCTAAGTTGTAAAGGGTGGAGTAGATAGAATAAGTAGCGAAGGAATGGTTCAAGCCTAGGGTAGAATTCTATGTGTCTTGGGTTGTAGTATTACAGAGAGGCTTTGTAGCTGAGTGCATAGAGGCCTAGTAGAGTCTGCAGCTGAGTGCACAGACCCCTATAGCTGAGTGCGCAGGGTGTTGTCAAGTTTGTAAGCAAGATCGAAGATTAATAAAAGAGAAGTTGATTCCTAATTCTATGTATTTGTTGCGCATTATCTTCTTTATGTTTGTATTCATTTATGTATTGCACTCACTGATATGATTGCTTAATATGTTGTAATAACCATAAATCTTACACACATAAGTTAAGTAGTCAATTAATTAGAAAGGATCTTGGGTATTATATGGGTTGTGACTTGAGTAGGGTTGTGTGGAAGTCGTACCACAGGTCGTGAAGGGATCACAAGTGTGTGTAGTGACAGGTCAGACCACGAACCTCCAAAAGCCCATCAGACATCCCTAGGGTGCGGAAACCTGGTTCTAGCACTCCCCCATACTACTTTGGGTGAGACCTCAGTCTGCACCCCGTGGACTATTGCTGAAAGGGTTAGTAGTACCGGATTTTCTTGGCTAAATCACCTCTGAACCTAGGTCAGGCCCATACAAGCCAACAAATGGTTCCATTACTAGGACCGAGATCTGCATAAAGGATGTTTGATTCCCTGCCACTAGAATCCTACAAAGAAAGAAATTTAAGAGTGGCTGGACAAGAAGATTCACTAGTTCACGACATAGGAAAATAGAAATCTGCAAGTATCTAAGGAACAATGGTTGGATCGCTTCTTATGCACTGAAATCCATGAAATTTTATTTGCATCTTTTTTGTCTGAGCTGTATGAGTGGATCACAAAGTTAGCAAACAACTAGGGAACGTGTAGGCTCGACAAACTAATAGTGTGGACCCTAGAACTAGTGCATAGACTAGAAGCCTCAGAAGAGAAGGTAGCATGAGCTATGGATCGCGGTAGACATGACTGTCAGCCACAGTGAGGTAGAGTGACATTTTCTCAAGTGACCGCAAGGTAAGTACATTAAATCTTTGAACACTTGGATTAATATGCTATTGTGTCGAAAGTGGGTTATGCGAATAAATTAATGTTTAGGACTACACAAAGCGAAAAGATCTATAGAAGCAGAAGTAGTGAAGGATTAGAAAACAGTCCCTTGATTTCACCCTTCTAAAAGAGAGAGGACGAGCTCACGAAGGTTTCTCTGAAAAGCATGGTTAATTTGATAAGGCAGTGAATTCTGCGTTTACCACCTCCACCCATACCACCACCCACTTCAGCCCCCTCACCTCCATCTCCACCCACTCCACCTCTGCCACCTCCACAGTTCAGTATGGAAAGCGTGATCAAACTACCTGTATTTAGAGGAGTAGGGAATGAAGATCCGGACCAATTCTGGTTTTTAGTAAGAGCAGTATGGGAAGCACAAGGCATCGTGGATGATAATATAAAAAATGATACACTGGTGAGCACACTACATGATCGCGCATTAATGTGGTATATCAAGAATTCTAATGATGACTCGAACACTAGAATTGCAGAGATCTAGACCACGCTGAACAAGGAATTCAGCGGGCCAAAATCAGATACACAATCAATCATCAGGTTTAAGGAGATCGCGATGCTCACGGATGAGACCACTGAGATTTGGACCAAAGGCTGAAGAGTTCGATCCGCAAAGCTAATATGACATTGACAGATACACATCATCGCACATGGTTTGTGGCCTCACTTACGCCACACTTAAGGATGGAACTATCACAGCAAAACATTTCTACCTAGGCCAAAGCATTAGAGATGGTAATGAGATTGCATGAGACCCCATACAAGACCCTGGGTTGGGAGTCCAACGAATCCACATGTAAATGCAAAATCTATGTTTGGAGATGAAAAGTTTGAAACAAGACAGGACAACTCGGCTGGAGATGAACATGGAAGTATTGTGCATAAAATGCAAAGGCCAAGGGCGCAACAGGGACCACTATCTAGTATTCATGAACTGCTTAGCAATAGGAGGGTCAATGCCATTAAGACTAAAGGCACAGGCATGGCTGAGTGTACCATTTACATTATGGTGCATGATCTACCAAATAGGAGGAAAATATACCACAGATAATTTTCACCTGTTGTAGAAGTATATGCAAATGTCCCAACAATTGTTTTGTAATTTCTACAAGTCGGTAGGTCATGATGAATGCTCCTACAGAAGCTATGAAATAATTATGGATCGAACTCTTTCCTATAGGGTGCAGAACGAAACATGAGCCTTCGACCTAAAATCAAGGATGGCACATCCTAGGTTTCAGGGGCACTGTCGGGGTCGAGGTGGAATGGGACCAGGAAGGGGTCGTAGACAGATAATTTGTTACAATTGTGGAGGGCCAGGGCATTATGCCTACGATTGTACGAATCTGACAAGGATATCATGGTGGTATTGTAATTAATTTGATCATGAGGTAGAAGACTACCCTTCATTGATAGAGAAGATGTGTGAAAAGGGGGTACTCCAGCCCCCTCCAACCCAGAATTTACAAATGATGAGGTCTGAACTATGCAAAGAAGACCCAAATGTAAATGTGATGCTCAGGAGTGGTATGGCCATGGGAGATGATAAAGGGAAGAAACTAGAAGAAAATGCATGGGTTTGCAAGGCTCCTGCAAAGGAACCTGAGTTTGACTTAGAATGCATAAAGGAGACATTCATGGAAGCTAAGAAGATCTTCACGGAGGCCTCCACTTTAGGTAGTAAGGATCAACTAGAACCAAGGATGGATCCTTTAATGCTCACTACCTTATGGATATATGCATGAAATTGCTACGCAAAAACAAGGAATTCAAAGGGATACGAGAACTTATCACTAGGTTTGTTGGGTGAGAAGAGCTGCGCGTGGTCTAAAAACTTGGAAAGCATGCATTGCACACAAGAAGAGAGATGAGGTTGATTGCGCAACTAGGTGATTAAGAAATGGATTAGGTAATCCTAGATATGCATTTGGACACAAATGTACTACCAAAGAAAACATGGGAATGCACGGGTAGACTTGTGTTAAAATGGTCCCCTATTCAGTTACGGATGGCGAACCAACAGAATATTTTTCCAATGGGAAGATTGCAAGGGGTGAAAATTGATATTGAAGGCACGAGCACGCAGGAAGATTTTGAAGTGATAGAGATTGTCGATGACATAAATCCCTATCCTACACTACTAGGAATATACTGGGATACCAATATGAATGAAGTCATAAATCTGAAGAAGCGCAAAATGACCTTTGAGAAAACGTCACTATGTGTAATAGTACTGCTAGACCCAGATAAGGGAACGCGATACACCGAACAAGTGCACGACGATGATAGTGATGACAATATTGATTGTATCTACAAGATAACTACATAAGGAGAGGATTGGGTGAATCCAATGGCAGATGGAAGGATTTCATGGGATCTTGAAAGCTCCTGCACTTCAAATTCAAACAAAGAGATAGAGAAATGGCAGAATTGGCTACGCGAAGTGACAACACTAAACTACAACATGATGATCGAGTCATTGCATTGCATAACAACAGAGGCAAGGGAGCTGTCAAAATATGATGGATTGACAGTGGTGGATGGATTTATGAATAAATTCAAAACTGTAGTACCAAAACAACAGTGGTTTGATGTGCTAAAGTGGGCACTACATGCAACGCCCGCACAATGGTGGGATACACATCAAGGAACTTTTGAATATTGATGTGGATGTAGAAGGATGATGTGCCTATGTTTTGGAAAACTCAAACTTTGAACAAAAGCCAATTAGCTGGGGCAGAACAACTTGCACGCCCACCTTTCCTGGTGGATACAGATACATGTTGTACAGTACACACAAGCACACACCATCCCTAGCCTAGAGAATCAGAAAAAACCACAACAACGGGAAAGGAAACATGCGTTACCAATTCTCTATGATGAAGCATTCCATAGGGTGCACGGAGTACTGAACAAGTTTTACCAGATGAAACAAACTAATTAGGACTTGCAATTGCCAGTGGCGTGATGGGCCTATATGACCATGTGCAAAAACTTGAGCGCATAAATGATTCCAAAAGTGTGAAACAGAGTAGAACCCAAGATTTCTTAAGGGAATACCAAAAGGAATCCACACATAATAGCCCCCACAGTAATGACAGCATGCGAAGACCAGGATGAAGGAATCACATAGCTACGCGAGGAAAACCATATAAGAATTTGGGAAGCCATTCAATGAGGGAACCATAGACTTTGTGCACTTGAAGAAGATCAGGTACGATTAAGGAAGAAACACATGTTGATGGATATTGAGATCAAAAGACCGGAAAATGAGGTCACACTAGCATGTCTCATTGATAAACCAAGGATGACAAGGTAAAATAAAGATGATCATACCACTGCTTCAAACAATTTTTGTTGAGAATTTATTACTTTGCTACCATGGCTGAGACCACACCTTACCAAACGCAGTAACAAGGGGAGTGCACCACATGTGGTAGAACGTGCTGCGTCGCCTATCGCGAGGAAAATTCAATAGTATCCATGGAATAGACTGGAAGGCAAATTGACATCTCACACAAATGGTGCGACCACTTAACTAGCCATAGGGAGCACAATATCAGCACTCCAGACAGTTGAAAGAGAGCACAGGACTCTAAAAGACTCTGTTTTGGAACTATGTAGTGAGAGACGTGGGCATAGAATTAGCATGGTACAAGGTTCACGCCCACGCATGGGGTGTTGCGCTGCTGCACAGGTAGGCTGGGAAGTAACCATTGACATCACTATTCATGACGAGATGTCCAATTTAAGGCAAAAGGGAGTGGACAGCGGGCAATGAAGACACAAACTAAGAGCTAGATTTTGGATGATCTGCCACCAAGAATGCATTAATGACTCAAAAGTGGGGGGAATGGTCAAATTCAAATTCAAAAGATGCTATAAAACTCCCAAGGCTAGCCACGAGACAACACTTGTTTGATTAAGATTTGAGCTATTACGAAGAGCACAAAGTGTTGAGTGCCAAGCGGTATTTGAGTCCCCAAGTTCGTCAACAACCACAAACAGTTCAAACTAGATGACAACTACTAGGAGAGGTGTCAGTTTTGTAGAGAGTACTACTGAGGAAGTTGCGCAAAGCCCTATGGTGCAGGTGGGTGATGCATCTGAAATCTCAAAATCACGTCGGACACCGAGGCCCAAGAAGGACAACCAGGTAGCAGGAGTAGTCCACATGTTCCTACAAAATTTGTGGTTTGGTAAACTTTCCATGGAATAAGAGGGAAAGACTATCAACCTTCAGACAGATAATGAGGGGGAGGACCTCCAGACTCTCGTAGATGAGATAGAGGTGGATGAAGAAATGGAAGAATACATCTAGCTGGTGTGTGCTGCACAAAAATTTCTCGAGTACATACTTCTGCGGAAAGGGAAAACTAAAGTACCTAAGGATTTCGATGCCGCTAAGAGTGCACTCCAAACCCCGCTCCTCCCAGATGGAATCCTATTTGAAGGCTCAGTCCTAGGCTGCGTGCCCACAATGAAATTTGAAGACTGGAACCTCACATATAGTGAAATTTTCCCACATTTGGAGACTAAGAACCTGATGAAACAGAGCAAGGAGGGGCTAGTTGCAGTGCTAGAGTCATAGAAATGGCTGCATGATGTGGAGAAGGGTGGACTACTCCACCTGCTATGGATTTCACACTTTCACCACGCATCGATCATGATCTATGTCATCAGGCAGCTACTTTGCCTAATGCACGATGGGTACTTGTGGCTAGAGGAGCCTATTCCCATCACGGCGGAGCTTATCCGTAGGATTTCCCGGCTTCCCTATAAGGGACAGGACCCCGCAAAGATAGATGGAAAAAGTGGAGATTTGGCACCTGCAGACACCATGAAGAAAAGTATAAATTGGAAAAAAAGAAGAGAGGCTAAGTAATCAATAGAATTAAAGATAAAGGGGTGTGCATCACCACCCAACTACTGGCCAAGAAGGTGATGAGAAAATGTGAGGAGACGAGGTACTAGCGTCGGTCGTTGCACTGGTAGAACAGTGAGTGGAGGGGGTTCAATTCAACTGGGTTGAATTCCTCTATAAAGAATTCCTCACCAACTACAAGGAAGCTCAAGAGCAGGACAAGACCTTCCACTATGTGTGGTTGCTCTTGTCCATTTTATTGGTGTATGGGGAACTGCCTGAAGATAGTCAGTTCCCTTATCTGGAAAAATATGTGTCACTCTAGGCTATGAAGGATGCTACACGGATCTACGAGACTAGAATATTATGGATGCTCATGGAGGCGAGCATCTGGATGTGGATTAACAGGAGGCTGCACCTATTCCTCACAGTGTACAATAGTCTGCAAAGCTTTGCAGACTTCAAGGTGGATATGCACAATGTGTATATCAAGGCACGTAAGGATCTGGTGTAGAACTCGACCAAGCTTCCTTTCATCGCAATTGATGATGCCATATTCTCTATGCTTGAATCATGGCCTCTCGAGTGGCGCACCCCAGATCTGGCAGAAAGGGATAGAATAGTAGCACAAAAGCAGAAGGAGGCAACCAAGTTGTGTGTTACAAAGTTGGCCCAGTAGGGGTGCAACGTACAAGTGGATGTGGAGGTAAGGGTCACCTGCGAAGAAGCAAATGCAGCCATAGAACAGGAAAAGGCTGCTAAAAGACCAGCAATAGCACAAGCAACAGGGGCCACCGCAACATAGGAGGTAGGGAGTCAGAATGTGTCTACAAGATAAGAGCCAGATATAGTAGAAGGAACAGACCCGAGCACAATGTCTACCCAACTGAAATGAACACACGTTGCAGAGTAGTCAGGTCCACAAAAGAAGGCCAAGGCTTCCAAATTGGACATTTAGCCAATTACATTAATAGAGGGTGACGTCTATGACATTGGCGACAGAGTTTGCAAGGTCACCTAGGAAGCGCTCCAAGAAGCAATGACAGAGCAACAGAATGTGTTGGGGGCCCTAAGGGTGCAGCTGCATGAACTTCAGGTGCAACCCCCATAGGAGCAGTAGCTGCTTGTATAGCCATAGGGACATCAACAGTGGAGTAGCTACTACATGAAAAAATGGCCAACACCATATTGCTACCAGACGAAGCGCTTATAGTGTAAAGTAAGGAGGACAGAGCCACAGTGGGTAGGATCAAGGGACTTACCTTAAATTTGGTTGCCCTTTTGTGGGATATATTATATCAACTGTAGGATGGAGTGACAGCAGAACTTTGAGCTAGGGAAGGACTCAGATACAGATGCTCATCAAATAGAAAATCAACATTGAATAGTTTAGTCTGCAGTGCGATGAAGTTCTTGCGCAGAATCAATGGATGGAGAAAATGGTAGAGGAAGCATGTCACCATGTTCTAGAGCTTGAAATCACGATAGACGTACCAGTTGGAGTGTGAATCCACAAATTATCCAGCGGATTCTGTGACGCAAAGGAGGAAGCAACGAGGGTACAGTTGGACCTCAACCTTCAAATTATCGAGCTGTGATTAAAGGCATAGTCCTCTACCCTCCTAGAAGTTAGGGAACAACGCGTTGGCGCTATTAAAAAATATCTGGAGGAAATAAGCCAGGCAGTACAGAAATACACTACTATGTTGGAAGAATCCTTTGCAGTCCTCACTTCATTCCAGGAGGACCCCAACATACAACGTATGCAAACGGAGGCACATAAGCTTCATGTGTTGTATGAAAGTGTGCGTGGAATGGAACATATAGTTTTCCTAACCCAACGACTTGCAAAGCTACAGTAGGCAAAGGCATTGAAAGAATAGGTGGACGTCACGCGGCAGAATGAGGCAGTCCTTAAACAGCGCATCCAACCTTGGATTGATGAGGCCTTCCTCATCACTGTAGACATCGAAGAAAAGCTTGCACAAATGAAGGCGATGCATGCCTTAAGTCATGGATTTCCCCTGATAGTGAGACTTCATCCAAAAGAGTGGAGTAGATCCAGCAGACTACAGAACAGTGCGCTACGAACCTTCGCACAACACAGGATCGGTTGGAGGGGCTTCGTGCCAAGACCGCCGCACTAGCAGAGTGACTGGAGACAAGTCACGATGATTGTGTTGGGGGCCTATTGGGAATGGAATCCCCCCATAGTAGGTTTTTGGGCTCAAAGCCCAAGTTTTGGTTAAGGATTTTGTAAGACTCCGCAAATTGTGGGCGTGGAACGCGAAGTAGAGGTCAAGTCATAGGGATGTCTGCCCTAATGTAATGTAAAGTCATGTCGGCCTACCCATGGTTCGCGGACCATGGGATTGTATAAATAGAGCGAGGCTCTAAGTTATAAAGTGAGGAGTAGATAGAATAAGTAGCGAAGGAATGGTTCAAGCCTAGAGTAGAATTCTAAGTGTATTGGGTTGTAGTAGTAGGAAGAGGCTCTACAGCTAAGTTCGCAGAGGCCTAGTAGAGTCCGCAGTTGAGTGCGAGGACCCTTACAGCTTAGTGCACAGGGTGGTGTCAAGTTTGTAAGTAAGATTGAAGATTGATAAAAGAAAAGTTGATTCCAAATTCTATATATTTGTTGTGCATTATCTTCTTTATTTTTGTATTCGTTTATGTATTGCACACACTGATATGATTGTTGAATATGTTATAATAACCATAAATCTTACACCCATAAGTTAAGTAGTTGGTTAATTAGTAAGGATCTTGGGTATTATACGGTTTGCACTACGAGTAGGGTTGTGTAGAAGCCACACCATAGGTCACGAAGGGATCACAAGTGCGCGTAGTGATAGGTCAGACTGCGAACCTCCAGAAGTCTGTTAAACATCCCTAGGGTGCAGAAACCTGGTTTTAGGACCCTCCCATACTACTTTTAGTGAGACCTCAGTCCACGGTCCACAGACTATTACCAAAAGGGCCAGCAGTACTGGGATTTGATTGGCTAAATCACCTCTAAACTTGGGTCAGGCCCGTACAAGCCAACAACTATATATGAGGTTCACAAACAATATAGATTAAGAATTAAAAATAACAATGAAGCTCCTACTAAAAGATCAATCTAGATCCAAACTAAAAAGATAACATGAGCTCTTATTACTATGATTTTACAAATCCTTCCTAGGGGAACACCAGAAACTTCTACCCCAAAAATTGTAGATATAATCTCCATTGAAACTCAAACTGAAACAGTCACTCAAAATATTCTGAATAAGAGTATTCAGAACAAAACTACTGAAACACAGATTAAATTGCCTAGTACTGAAAGATAAGATAAAAACACACAAATTGCATTTGTTAAGGAAGACCTCATCGAAACAAACAAATCTCAGCTCCCTTTCAATGTCAAAACTAAAATAGAAAAATTAAAGGTATCAGTTCCTTTGACGGAAATAGTAAACAATGAATCCTATAGATCATAGATAACTTAAACTTTAAATATAGGACGGAGAAGATGCTATCAATTTGAATGATGATCAACTTGAATTATTGTTTGGCTCTGAGGCAAATGGTACTCATCAGCAAGGGGGAGTCCCTCCTTTCTACATTAGCCTGAATATTCATGACAAAATATTACATAATGCTATGTTAGACTTAGGGGCATCCCATAATTTGATGCCAAAAGCAATCATGGAGAGACTAGATTTAGACATTACCAGACCATATAAGGACCTATTTTCCTTTGACTCTAGCAAAGTTAAATGCCTTGGTTTGATTAAGGATTTATGTGTAACTCTAGTCTAGTGCCCACCAAAGAGTATTGTGAATGACATAGTAGTTGCAGACATCCGACCCAAATATGGAATGTTGCTATCTTGCTCATGGGGAGAAAAATTGCAAGGATCCTTACAATTAGATATTTCTTATGCCACCATATCTATTTTTGGCCAACAAAGGAAACTATATAGAAAGACTTTGATGAAATACATGGTGAGTAGTGCAGAAAAACCACAAAACTTTCCTATATACTGCATGCATTCTGATATAGAATCTTTCATCTTGTACAATTCAGACCATGAAAAAAGGAAATCACAAATGAAGAACTGAAATACAAAATAGTTGACAGTGAGAACTTTTTTCATGAATCACTTTGGCATTTAGACTTTGATGGATCTGTGAATAGATTAGGGGCTGGTGTATGTGTGTGGATCCACAATATGAGAATAATCATTCTGGGGGACATGCGTTTAGATTAAACTTGAAGTGTACAAATAACATGGTAGAGTATGAATCTCTGACCTTAGGATTACAAATGGTTAGAAAACTTGGAGCCAAGAGATTTTCTATACTTGGAGACTCAAAATTGATTATTAAATAAATTAATGGTGAATACTTTGTAAACAATCCTAGACTTACTCAATATAGGGAGGTTTTCGTAGATTTCATTAAAGACCTCTTGGAAACAAACATTGCTACCATTCTTAGAAAACAAAATATGCAAGCCCACAGTCTTGCCACTTTTGCTAGTACTTGGAAACTGCCTTTCCAACCCAATCATCAATACACTACAGAAGTGTTAAGAAATTTATTGCATAACATAAATAATTACTGAGAGGAATAAATATAAAAATAACCAACAACAACCATAAACACATAAACAAAAACGTTTATCCGAGAAAACACCAAATCTGGGGAAAAACCCAACCTCATAAGATCTCATTAGCATTGGCCAAAACCTTGGCCAATCCAACCAAGTGAGCCTTTACCGCTCACCTCCAGGTCTTGCATTACAATGAAGTCATTCCAGCCTTTTATAAGATCCATTACATATAATACCATGGGTAGAATACTATGGGTGCACAATACCATGTGCCCAAAAACCATCATTGTTTAACCTGGTCAACTTTGACTCTATCCTAAGTCAAGTTTACCTAACAATTCCTGCCTTAAACTTGACTTGGGGTTCCTTGACTAACTCCAGCCAAACCTGCGAAGTGAGACAATCCTAGTCACTCTAGCTCTTACCCCCCTCAAAGTTTTTACTCGGGGTATTGTTAACCCAACATCCCCCTATCACCTAGGTCTAACCTAGACTTTATTGATGATCACCGAGGGGCACAAATGCTTTACCAGGTCTTACAATAGTATGCCCATTTACATGCAATAATTTTGACTTCATTAAATTTTTTTTGTTTATTGCTGCTGCGATTATGATCCATCCTCTCTCAATTTGATTTTTTCAAAAGCGTCTATCAAACTGCTCCAACTAGGAGCCTAACGAGAACCTTGTAGATTCCAGCACCGGTGGCCTCATGTAGCAGAAAACGAACAATTTTTGAAGCCGCATGAACAATTTTCTTCTGCTGACCTTCTCTAAATAGCCGCATGAATCCCGAACAATTCGTCAGCATGTTCCAAACTGGTAAATATCGCAAATGCACTGTGATCCCTGGTAGTTACAGCACTATCTTCCGCACATTCTCCTCGAGGTTCTTCCACTTACAATTGTCCCACCATTATTTTCAAACCTAGATTTTTAAAAAGGTTGTATTGATCTCCTTAGGCACTATAAACCCCTGGCATCAAAGAATCCCTTTGAAGCCAATATCTGGCTCTGATATCAGTGATTAAGAAATTTACTGCATAACATAAATAATTACTGAGAGGAATAAATATAAAAATAACCAGCAACAACCATAAACACATAAACACAAATGTTTATCCAGGAAAACCCCAAATCTGGGGAAAAACCCAATCTAATAAGATCTCATTAGCATTCTCCAAAACCTTGGCCAATCCGACCTAGTGAGCCTTCACCGCTCACCTCCAGGTCTTGCATTACAATGAAGTCCTTCCAGCCTTTTATAAGCTCCATTACATATAATACCACAGGCATAATACTATGGGTGCACAATACCATGTGCCCCAAAACCATCATTGGTTAACCTGGTTAACTTTGACTCTATCCTAAGTCAAGTTTACCGAACAAGAAGTGAGAGATAAGCCTGTTATACCATACAATTTGAAGTATTGGAAAATTTTCTCCCAAGATTCTCAGATTTATGATTTCATGAATGTTGAAGGAGAGTTTCAAAATTGTAAAATAGATACAGATTGTATAGTAGATAATGACATAGATAGTGACAAAGATGTAAATATTTTAGAAATAGGTAAACCTACTAATTTCACTAGATTAGAAGTAGATAACTTAGAAAATGTAGAAATAGAAGATGTAATGAATGATGATCCTGAAATTCTTAATCTTATAAATAATTTTTTTCCCAAGGGATTAGTCCCCTTAGAAGATTTGTTTGATTCCAACGATGTAGCTTGGAAGCTGAAAAATGGATCCTTTGATAGAAGATATAGAAGAATCTAACATAGGAACTAAGGAAAAACCAAAACTCATTAAATTATCAAAAACCTTACCTCTAGAGGAAAAGGTAAAATACATAAATCTATTTAAAGAATTCCAAGATCCTTTTCCCCGGAGTTATGAAGACTTGAAGTCTTATGACACCATCATAATTTAACACAAAATACCTCTCAAAGAGGATCATAAGCCTTTTAAATAGACACTTAGGAGAATTAATCCAATTCTTATGCCATCTATTGAGAATGAAGTTAAAAGAATGTATGATGCCCAAATTATAGCTCCCATTAGATACTCAAATTGGGTTTCAAACTTAGTCACTACTAGGAAGAAAACTGGGGAAATCAGAATTTGTGTTGATTTCACAAATTTAAACAAGGTCTCATTAAAAGACAACTATCCTCTACAAAAAATGGACCATATCCTTCAGATGGTAGTAGGCTCATCCATAATTTCACTGCTTGATGGATTTTTTGGATATAACCAGATCTTAGTTCAACCAGAGAACCAAGCCAAAACTGCATTTACTACTCCTTGGGGTACCTTCATGTATTTGAAGATTTCTTTTGGATTAATAAACGTAGGAGCAACATTTCAAAAAGCTATGGATATAGCCTTTGACAAGGAGATCTGTGACTTCTTAGTGGTATACCAATATGATATCACATTCTTTTCTAAATCTGGAAATGAACACCTAGATCACCTGCGAAGATTTTCACTAAATGTAGGAAATTTGGGATTTCTTTAAATCTCAAAAAGACACTCTTGGGTCTAGAAGAAGGAAGTTTATTCGGACATATCATATCTGAAGAAAGAATTATAATAGATCCTGCTAGAATAGATGCCATTTTAACCATCACCCATCCTAGAAACATCAAAGAATTGCAGTCATTTTTAGGCAAAATTAATTCTCTTAGGAGATTCATTTCAAATTTAACAGAATTAATTAGAGAACTAAATAACATGTTAAGAAAAGATTCAGCACTTAAATGGACAGTGGATAGCAACCAGTTCGTTGAAGCCATCAAGGAAGCCTTAACCAAAACTCAAGATTTAGCACTTAAATGGAAAATGGATAGCAACCAGTCCATTGAAGCCATCAAGGAAGCCATAACCAAAACTCCAGTCCTTAGAAGTCCTGATTTTCAGAAAGATTTTATAATTTTTTCTTTTGATTCAGAAAACACCATTAAGTAGTCCTGTTACAAAAAAATGACCAAGGATGTTAGGCCCCTATACTACTAGTGTAACCCCTTATTGTTATTAGTACAACCCCCTTATTATATTGATGTACCCATGTAGTGCCCATATTGTTACTATTGTGCCCCATAGAAGCCCACTATTGTTATTATTGTGCCCTTACATTATTATTGTTATGTCGGCTCTGCTTATGTTATGAGCCCTTAGACTCCTATATATAGAAAGGAGGTCTTTTCATTTGTATCATCCAAGAATTGTTCATTTATGTAATGTAAAGGAGGTTGCCCCCTCGAAGAGGCTGAATTCTAAGGCGTTGATCTATCTTTTCTATCTTTTCTGAGCTGGTTTCATAACATTTGGTATCAGAGCTTTGGATTCTAGGGTTTCGCTGCTCCAAACAGGTCATCGTGGCATTTTCGCTATAACGTTTTTTTTGTAATGTTTCAGAAGTCGAAAAAAAAACCCGTTTGAGAAGAAATCGCACTGAACCTTGGGTCCGAATTTCAGAGCTTTTTGCGTGATATTTGCGGAGATATGATCTGCGGAAGTTGGTCTTTTTGCAGACTCCTGAATTACATTCAAAACAGGTGACCTGGGGAAAATCGTCATAACTTTCTCTCTGAGCATCGGATTGGAATTTTGTAAGAAGTTACAAAAAGAGGACGGACTTTAGTTTCTTGTGTCCAGGTTTCAGATCCAAAGGTTGAAACGATGACGTGTAGCACGTCGTACAAGTTCACTCTACTGAACTAGTCTATAATCAAGTCACTGTGGGAGATTTGGTATAACTCTTCATTGGAGAATCTAATTGGGGTCAGACTGGTGGCATTGGACAGAGGACACAGAGGAATACTACAGGTCGTAATTTCAGAGCTTAAAGATTTGAAAGTACAAAGTTACAGTCATTTCAAGATTGAGCTCCTAAAATCAAGAAAAAGCAAGATGAAGAAGTTTCATGGCAAGGATGCGGTAAATTGGATACGTCAAATGGAGCAATATTTTGATCTACATGGTGTACCAGTGTTACAAAAGGTATGTATTGCATCTTCATATTTAGAACCAGATCAATTTTTATGGTATAAAGGGCTTTTTTCTCGTAAACAACTTGTTACATGGT
>APFE031245589.1:21866-40780 GCA_000404065.3 Pinus taeda
GAACTACTCAAGTGTTGAGGACAACACTTTTTGAAGGAGAGGGGCATGTTAGGCCCCTATACTACTAGTGTAACCCCTTATTGTTATTAGTACAACCCCCTTATTATATTGATGTACCCATGTAGTGCCCATATTGTTACTATTGTGCCCCATAGAAGCCCACTATTGTTATTATTGTGCCCTTACATTATTATTGTTATGTCGGCTCTGCTTATGTTATGAGCCCTTAGACTCCTATATATAGAAAGGAGGTCTTTTCATTTGTATCATCCAAGAATTGTTCATTTATGTAATGTAAAGGAGGTTGCCCCCTCGAAGAGGCTGAATTCTAAGGTGTTGATCTATCTTTTCTATCTTTTTTGAGTTGGTTTCATAACAAAGGATATGAACAACCAATTTCATTTTTCAGTAAATCCTTAAGAGATGCCACACTGAAATACAACATAATGGAAAAACAAGCACTAGCTTGAGTAAAGGCTATTAAAGACTTTAGAGTGTACATTTTGTATTCTCACATCATTGCTTATGTTCCAAATTCAGTAGTTAAGGAAATTTTGACACAAAATGGGCCTGAAGGAAAAAGAGGTTGCCACTATATTGGAATATGACATAGAAATAAAGCCTACTAAACTTATCATAGGGAAAGGTTTAGCCAAACTTATGGCTGAATCAAACTATCAGGCCCTAGATATTAATTTCATTGGTACCCTTGATGATTAGGAAGAGATGGTGACTCCACAAATCAGTGAACCTTTTACAGATTAACCCTACTATGCAGATATCATATTTGTATTACTAAACTTACAAGCTCCTCCTAGTTTAACAAGAACTAAAGCTAGATTTTTGAAAATGAAGTCATTAAAGTATTGTATCATAGATAATTTTTTTTTTGGAAAGACATTAGTGGTATTCTTTTGAACTATTTATTGAAAGATGAAGCTGATAAAATTATGCAAGAATTTCATGTAGGAGATTGTGGAGGACACTTGTATTGGAAGAATATTGTGGACAAAATTCTGAGTGCCAGTTTTCACTAGCCCACCTTATTTGCAGATGTTAAGAAACATGTGACCTCTTATCATAAGTGCCAGATATTTGAGGGAAAGAGAAAAATTTTACCCTTGCCTCTTAAACTAATCTCCATAGAAATGCCATTCAACAATGGGGGTTAGACTTCATTGGAGAAATACACCTAGCCTCCTTAGCTCAGCATAAGTGGATTTTGATAGCCATTAATTACTTTACCAAATGGATAGAAGCCATCCCTTCTAGACAAGCTACAGACTCTATCATTATCTCCTTCCTAGAAAATAATATCTTGTCAAGATTTTGATGCCCCCAAAAGCTCATTATTGATAATGCAACTACCTTTAAATCCAAGAAAATGGTAGACTTTTGTAACAAATACCACATCGCCCTTGGCCACTTCACTTCCTATTGCCCTCAAGGTAATGGACTTGCAAAAAACTCTAACAAAATCCTGGTCAATATCATTAAGAAATTACTGGAAGACAAAAAAAAGACATGGAACAAAAAGTTGGTCAATGCCTTATGAGAAGACATGCTAACTACTAAGAAATCAATTGTTACATCTCCCTATCAATTAGTATATGGGATGGATGTTGTTTTTCCATCATCTTTGGGAGTGCTAGTGATGAAGATCATCCAGGAATTACAAGTGGAACCAAATGATATCTAAAGAGGGATAAAGTTCTTAAGTGGGATTCAAGAAGATAAGACAAAGGAAAACATGGAAAATTTGACTTCTTATGGCAAGGGCATTATGTCATTCATGCTTACAAAGGTAACAATGCTTTTTTATTGAGAGAGATAGATGGATTAGATCTAATAGGAGGACCTGTCAATGGTAGAATGTTGAAGCATTATTTTTCCACAAATTAACAATAGTTCACTTTACCGTGATCATTGTATATAACATTTCAGAGTTTACATTGGAGTGGATGGTAATATTTTGAAGCTGAAGCCTGGAGAGAAGGCCCTGAGCTTTGAAAGTTTCACCATCATAAGTATGAATAAGGCATAAATCACAGAAGAATAGTTTACAGGGTAACTGCAGTCACAATTCAAAGGCTACCGATCTTAAAGTTCTTGGCATTTCACTAGGAAATGCCATCCCCATGTGGAGCCACTATTAGGGTCCTATAATAATAGGATTCATAAATTTGAATTGGCTATAATTAGTCTTGTAATATTGTACATATTTTTGCTTTCTACAAAATATTTTCCATATTAAAAATTTAAAAAGTAAAGAGGGTATGTCCTAAAAGAAATATCAAAGGACAAAAGGAATAAGAAAATATCAAAAAGGTGAAAACATATGAACCCTAAACAAAAACAGATCATGAAAGTGCGTAAGGCTAAGTGCCACTACTTTTTGCATTACTGTGCAAAATAATGGTTGTGTGCAGATTGTCATAAATGCCACAACCCATGATAGTCAAATAGTTTAATCTTGACTACTTCATTCTTTAAATTTCATGTTTATAGATAGAGAATAAATATCTAGCCAAACTATTTAATCTTGGTAAATCAGTAGTTAGGTAGAGAAATAAAATGTGCTCAATAGCTTAATCTGAGCCATTGGAAGATATAAGGTTAGAATTAGATAGTTTTCTTTTCAAAATAAAATGAAAGAAAGGGTCTGCTAGCCTAAATGCACCCAATAAAATGGAGAAAAAAATTTAAGGTAAGTAAAAGGGTAGGTAGAAGAAAGGTTGCAGAAATACAAGGTTGTCAAAGCATAAGTACATTTATCATGCTTAATCCTATGTTTTAGTGTACAGGAGCAGTTATGAAAGTGAAAGGATGTTCACAAGCTAATTTAATTAACTTCCCCTCATTTTATTTCAGCCCCCACTACATACTAATTTCCCCATTATCCCATCATTTTTTAAGAAGATACCCTTTTACCTTCGTTTTTGACCCTTACCCCTTGGTTTCACACATTTTGCTAGAAAATTACCCTTCAAAGGTAATTTTCCTACATAAAACCCCCCTTGTCCTCAATTTAAATTCTCCCTCTACATTTACTTAATTAACTTTGCCATTCATATATTTCTTGACAAAACCTCTTTAACCCATAAAACCCATTTATCTTTAGTTTTGTTTCCCCCCTACTTTATTTAATTAACTCCACAAAATTCACATTTTCCAAATATAAACCCATTTAACCCACCACCCTTGGTGTGGTTAACAAACCCCGCCACATTTTAAACACGGGTCCCATTTTACTAAACCCGCTTACGTTTAAATCTGCATTATATTATTAATTAACTACAATTAAGTGTAATTAATCCTATCGATCCTCACAAATCTCCGCCCCTTTTGTTGGCATTATGATGCATGTGTTGTACTTGATGGCAACCAACTCGTAGAAGATCAACTCACTTATATACATCTAGATGAATCTACGGAAGAGATATCAGATGTGACAGAATGCATGGTATGCCAGAAAACTGAAAGGAATTAGATGAAAGTTCTCAGTATGACAAGTTACCTTTGCCATCAAGTCCAAAGGGGGATATTGTTGGCATTATGATACATATGTTGTACTTGATTGCAACTCAATCATCTCAGATGATAAATTATAGTGCAGAGAAAAGGTCACGCACTTAGATGAAGAGAAAAGTTCCTTTTCGTGTAGAGAAAAGTTCATGCACTTTCATGCAGAGAAAAGTTCCTTTCATACAGAGAAAAGTTCACGCACTTTCATGCAGAGAAAAGTTCCTTTCATGCAAAGAAAAGTTCACGTACTTTCATGAATAGAAAAGTTCCTTTCATGAAGAGAAAAGTTCATGCACTTTCATGCAGAGAAGAGTTCACGCACTTTCATGCAGAGAAAATTTCACACACTTTCATGCAGAGAAAAGTGCATGCACATGGGAAATATTATGGTTGGTTCATGGTATTAGTCCGACAGTTTTTGATCCTATGGTTTTGGTCCGTGGTATTGAATCCAAAAGAGTTGAACCCAAATATTGGGTCCGTGGTATTGTTTTGTTATGGTTTCTGACAATGGTATTGAGTAAGGCCTAATACTATAAAAGGAGAAGAAGATCATTAGGAAAAGGCATGGAAAAAGACTTGAATGTCTGATATAGTATGAGATCCAGTATGCAAGATATGGGTTATGATTTATTGCTTGGTCTGAGCTAAGGAGGGATCTCACTGGTTGATGGAGAACAAGATCTAAGGATAGATCAGGATCATATGGTTTGAAATGAATCATCTTTATATGGTTTGATCAAGGATAGAATAGATCTGAATTATTGATGCATGTTTTATTGTACGCATGTTATGATCTGGGTATGATTGATGTCTGAAACAGCCGCAAAGTCATGATTGAATATGTATAGATCTATACACAGGTTGGCTTTGGCGAAAGCGCGTATATACGCGAGTTTGATTCATCATAGTAGTGTATACATAATGAAGTATGATGTTTGAAGTTGCAATTGGGTTTTATTGTTATTGCATAGTTTTGTAGTCTGCTCTGTGTTCTAGTGACTATGTTGTTGACAGGGTTTTAGTGTTTCAGTACGTAGTAGTTCCACTAGATCCAGCCGAAGAAGCACACTACACTGAACCTGTGCGCGATGGTGACAGCGACGATGAGCTGGATTGCATTTACCAGATAACAGCACAAGGCCAGGATTGGGTGAACCCGACTGAAGATGGGAGAATCTCATGGGAGCATGACAATTCCTGTACTTTGGGTTTAGACAAAGAAATAGGATGCTGGTAGAATCGGTTACACGAAGTAACAATGTTGAATTGAAACCTGATGATTCGATCACTACGGCATGTGATGACTAAAGCAAGGGAAATGCTAGCAGATGAGGGGGTAATAAAAATGGATGAATCATTAGAAAAAATTGAAAGTACCACATCAGAATGGCTGCAATGTAGCTTACTCAAGTGGGTGTTGTGCGCGTCACCCACATGATGGGGGCATATACATTAGAAGAATATTGGAAATTGACATGAAGGTAGAAGATAGATGCGCTTAGAATTTGAAAGACCCCAACTAAGGCGGATTGGTGGAGAAGGACTAAACCACTTGCAAGCATGCCTTTGTCGATGGGTACAGACATATACAGAACAGAGTATTTCGGCGGTGCACTAGAATTACAGTCACAGGCCCAAACAGGACGCCTTGGCAGAAGAAAAGGATCGCAGTACCAGGTGCGAGGGGGAAGCGTTCGCCAAGGTACACGAAGTCACGAATAAGGGTTAGTGGATACAATGTAAAAAAGGGGACCTGAACGTCCCACTGGTCAGATGGGCATATACAGCACTATGTAAGAACCTAGCTGTGAAGTCGAGTCCAAGGTTGCAAAAGGGTATAAGAACTAAGGTCCCTGAAGCACCTTCGTAGGAGGCCATGGATGTAGTAATGCTGGTAAAGAGAACAATGCGTGAAGTCCAGAATGAAGAACTCATAAGACTGTGTGAAGTGGAGTACGCAAGGATTCAAGAAGCCATTCGGCAAGGGAATGTGCAACTTCACAAATTGGAAAGAAATACAATACTACTCATAATGAAGAATATGATGCTGGAAGTGGAGATTAAACAACTGGAAAAGGAATTAAAATCGGACTTTCCGAATGAAAAACCTGGAGAGTTGGAGCCGGATACATGCAAACCTAAGGATGAATTGGAGGAGTATAATGCAAGGTAATTAGTCTAATACTGTGGTTGTGGCCACGCCTCACTCTCGAGGTAAATTCGGAAAGCACGCCACATCCAATAGCAAGCGTAGCAGTGACAATAAAGACCATGTCATGGGTTGTTCCCCAAGATGCAATAGCGGTGCACCAAGGGGGTGCGACCACCTAACTAGCCAAAGAGGAGACAGTCTCAGCGCTCCAAACAATTGAAAGAGAGTGTGGGACTATAAAATAGTCTGTTAGGGAGCTACACGACAACAGGGGTGTGCGTAGGGTTGGTACATCCCAAGGGTCGTGGTCGCGTAGAAGGGGCTACGCTACTATGCGGATACACAAGGAAGTGACCGTTGGTGTCACCGTTCATGACAAGGTGTCTGAGTTAATGTGAAAAGAAGTGAGCGGTGGGAATTTAAGACACAAATTCAAAACTAGATTTAAAATGATCTATTGCCAGTATAGCATTAATGAGCCAGAAAATGGGGGGATGGTTGATTTTGAACTGCAGAGGGCCTATAAATCATAGGTCGCCCTCCATCAAACAACCCTTGGCATTTTACAAAGAGAGTTGTTGCGTTATCAAGCGGGCATGAACCTAATGAATGAGGAGGTTGTAAGAGCAAGTCCATGGTTTGAAGTGTCGCCAAAGGATACACAGGAGTCCCTGATCAGAATCATGTCAACAACCAAGGGAGCCGTGCAGAGTTTTATGCCATCGGTAGGGGATGCACCAAAAATCCCTAAATTTCCACAGACGTCAAGGCCCAAGAAGGATACACAGGTAGCAAGACTGGCCCATATGTCTCTGCAAAACCTGCAGTTCGGTAAACTATCAATGGAAGAAAAGGGAAAAACAGCTAATATTGAGAGTGAAAATGAGGAATAGGATCCTCCAACCTTTGTTGAAGAGATGGAACAAGAGGAAGAAATGGAACAAGACATCCAGCCAGTATGCGCCACAGCAAAACTACGCAAGTATGTCCCTCCACGAGAAGGGAGGGTAAAGGTACCTAAAGATTTAGATGTTGTTAAAAGCACACTTAGCAACCCGTCCTTCCCCGAGTAGGTTTTGTTCAAAGGAGCTATTGTGGGACACATTCCCACTATGAAGTTTGAAGACTGGGACCTTGTGGATAGTAAGAAGTTTCCTCATTTGGAAACTAGCGAGCTAATCGAACAAAGAATAGAGGGGATCATTACAACATTGTAGCCACAGACATGGCTGTGTGGGGTGGAGGAGGCCGGGCTACACCTCCTATCGATTCCACACTTTCATCAGGCCCCAATCATAATAAGTGATCAGGAAACTACTTTTCCTAGTGCATGATAGGTACTTGTGGCTAGAAGAGCCCATTCCCATCACGTTGGAACTCATTCATAGGATTTCTTGGCTTCCCTGTCCGTGAAGGGACCCCGTGGAAATAGCTGGCACAAATGGAGACTTGATGCTTTCGGAGGCCATGAAAAAGAAGTATAAGTTGGAGAAAAAATAGAGGGGTATGTTATTACTAGTATCCAGGACAAAGAGGTCCGCATCACCATCCAGCTGTTGGCAAGAAAGGTGATGAGAAAACGTTGAGGCAATGAGGTACCGGAAACGATCATCACGTTGTCTGAGCAATGTGCAGAAGGGGTACAGTTCAAATGGGTGCAATTCCTCTATGATGAGTTCTTGACGAAATGTAGGGAAGCCCAAGAATAGGGTAAGACCTTCCACTACACGTGGTTGCTCGTATCCATATTGTTAGTTACAAGAAAATTTCCTGAGGATAGTCAGTTTCCTCCCGTTGATTAGGACTGGCTAGAAGCAGCAAAATATGCATTTTTACGGGTGAAGAAGGATGCCATGCGAATCCAAGAAACCAAGATCTTCTGGGCATTGATGGAGGTGAGCATATGGATGTGGATCAACAAATGGCCACACCTATCTGCTCGATATATGATAGTGTGAATATTTTTGTAGACTTTAAAGTGGATATGCACCATGTGTATATCAGGGTGTGGAAGGATCCAGAGTAGATGTGGACCACACTCCCTTCATCACAATAAATGAAAATGTTTTCATGGTGCTGGACACATGGCCATTGGAATGGCACGCACCAGATTTGGTGGTGCGCGATGAGACAAAGATTCAAAGATAGAAGGCTGTTGCAAAGTTTCAAGCACAACAAAAGAAGAATGAATAGTTAGGTAAAACTTTGGGAACTTCAGGTGTGGCCCCCATAGGAAGGAATGGTAGCCTCCTATAGGGCTACAGGTAAATCAGCAACCGATCAGTTGCTGTGGGCCAAAATGGTTAATAGTATCGCGCTACCTAAAGGAGCACTAATAGAAGATAGTGCAGAGGACAGAGCCATGATAGGCTGACTCAAGGGACTTGGATTAAACTTGGCTTCCCTCCCACGAGAAATATTATTCCAGCTACTGGATGGAGTGACGGTAGAGCTCTGTGCTAGTGAAGTATGTGCAATACAGATGCTCAGTGAATAACGAATCAACATCGAGCAGCTGAGCATCCAACGCGATGAAGCAGTAGCACAAACTCAGCAGTTGGAACAAACTATCAAGGAAGCATGTCATTGCGTACCCAAGCTCAAGATTATAGCAGACTTACCAGTAGGCATACGAATCCACCAATTGGCCAGTCGATTCCGCAAGGTGAAGGAGGAAGCAACAAGGATCTAGTTGGACCTCAACTTGCATATCGCAAAGTTAAGGCTAAAGTTGCAACCCTCTACACCACCAGAGGTCAGAGAGCAATGGCACCATGCCATTAATCCTACCTAGTGAGCAAAAGTCAACCAAAACTTTGAATACCTCTATCTTCTCTATCCAAACTTGGATTGATAAACCGTTCACACCACTATGATTAGGATGATGAGATCTACGCTCTGGTCCTAGTTTGACAACATTCTGATCACTTTGACTTTAGAGCTTACATAAGCCCTCTTTGTCATGTGCGTGTCCCTAGAGCCACCTGGATCAATCCTCCCCACTGAAGAGCTTTTGGTCCTCCAAAAGCATGAAAAATAATTTGCAACTTCTTTGTACCTTATTTACATCACAAGCATCTTGAAAGGTCTCGCTTCCATGTCCTTCACCTTTGTTCTTTGGAGCCTTAAGCAATGAGATGACACCTACAACCTCTGCAACTTGTAGTACATTGTATTTCAAATTACATGCTTGAATTTCATGACCAACTAATGACCTAAGCATCCCACACTTGCCATGATTTTATAACACATACTCGGTGGTCAAGTTTACATCAAGATGGACACAATACCCCAACTAGGAAAATAAGGCCAACATATCATTGTTGCTTCAACAAGTAATGGAAAACACATCATCACTGCAAGACATGATTTACAAAGATAAGGCTAAACACTATTTGCTTTGACAAGTGATGGAAACACGACAGCACTTTCAGAGTTTAAAATGAAACTCAAAATAAGACCAGACATCATTGTTTCTGAACAAGTGACAAAAACCACATCATCACTTTTACATTTTCAAATGCAACAAATGATTCACAAAAGCACGACCATGACAAGCTAACATATCTAGAAACCATTTTTCACTTATTAATGTGAATGGGTCGCCTCCTTATGGCAGTTTTTCTTGTCGAACAACTACTTCACCTAATTCATGCATCGACGCTTTGTCATTAAGGTGCTGCTTTGGATGGAGCCTCCAACAAGTGGCTCTTTGATGGCCACCTTTGTTGCAATGACTACAATAGGTTTTCTTCCTCCAGATATACTTAACATGTTTCTTTCCCTGCTATCGAGAGGGTCTTTCACGCCTCATCCTTTTGTATGCTGCCATTATTTTCCAATATTTAGAAAATGTATGACTATGTAATCCACAAAATGTACATGTTCTTCGATGGCATGTTTTATGCTTATCATCAACAAGATGATTAGAATTGAAATGAACATTCGAATATCGAAACTATTTATACCTTTCCTTGTTGTCTTTGGTGTAATTATGGCGATGAGAGCTTGCCTCAGCTCTTTCCTTGCAATGGGCACTACCATGGGGTGATTGGGATGTGTTCCCATCATTCTCTTTCCTTGACAATTTTGACGATGTCTCGAAAGAATATGACACCTTCAAGCATTCTCCTTTGGTGTATCCCAAGCCTGAAAATTGATTTTTATGCACAACCTCCAAAGGTTGAGTTATGCCATGGTTATTAACACAGAGTTCTCTTTCCTCCTCGTGCCTCATCCTGGTAAGGAGCCTCATGTTCATCCCTGCAATTGGGATCTCCAAATCTCCAACATAAATCATACTATGTGATGATGAAACTGAAAGGAAATCAACATATTTAACCTCCTCTGTCGATTTGGAAAGAACTGATTAGGGCTTCTCATCATCTATTGTTGATGGTTTTCTAGTTGTCTTAGCACATTCCCAAACATCCTTTCTGACGTACCCAAGTCCTATCTGACGAGGTAATTCCTCCACTTTGATGGGATTGACAATGCCTTGGCCATTAAGGCCCAAGCCTTTTCCTTCATACCCGATTCTCTTCAACAATCTGGAGCCAATTCCTATGGTATGATTTTCAAAAATGACAAAATCATCATCAGGACACATACATGAATTTAGAGAATTACTTTTTACCTCACATGTGTCACGTTGCAGCTTTTCCAAGGCCTCGTCTTTAGTTTGCAGTTGTCATAGCAAACTTTGTTTTTCCTCCTTCTCTTCATGTAGAAGCATCTTTAATTCAACGTTCTCTGTTTGAAGATTGTGGTTATTATGCTTCAGTCCTTCTAGGGCCTATTTCGTGGCTTGCAACTGAAGCTACAATCACTTCTTTTCCTCTGTCTCTTTCTGTAGAGTTTCATATGTTATTTCCACGCTTTTGGAAATTTTGGGCATGGTCTCATACATCTCTTTTTCATCCTCTGTCACTACATGTTCCATTGTTCATGCTTGAAATTCACATCCATGCAAAGACTGCTTTGATACCACTTGATCCAGGTCCGGGTGTGATAAAGGACCCTTCCAAGACCTTTTACTTTTGTGATGTGTTATATTTCAATTTAAAAAATACATAAATGAATACATGTGTATGTTGTAAAGCAGAGGAACATTACAATCATCAGCAACATAAAACTCAAGATGTTAATAACGGAGTTCATCCAAGAGGGACTACGTCTCTAGGCCCCGGTGTCAAGATGGTGTAGGCTGCTACATTAAGTGTTGTCAATAGTGATGATGTACATAAGAGGTGATGTCACTATCATGCAAGGAAAATGCCCTTATGCAGGAGTGGCTCCAAGAGATGTTCCGCTATAGGAACTCTCAGTCAAAAGGACTCTTATCAGTATGACACTAGCTCATGCACGATGAGCATCCTGCCAACATGACATAAAAGGGATCTCAATGTAAACATGCATGGCAACAACATGAGTATCCCATTAACATGATGACAAAGGGATCTCAAATAAAACATGACAAATCATGACAACAAGTAAATCCCACAAATGATTCAGCATCACATCAAGTAGGAATCATGAAAACAAGTAAGAAATAGGATCCCACATCAAACATCAAATAGGGACCTGTGTAGTACAATTCATAGCAAAAGAAGTACATGAATACACTACATTACAATGCATAGCAAAATAAGTACATGAATACACTATAGTACAATGCATAGCAAAAGAAGTACATGAATACACTACATATACGTCACATCCTAAGGCCATCTGAAGAAAAGGGTGCCAAGCTACTAAAGCTATTTGTACCATCGAGCTCACGACATCGAATCTCATGGAAATGGTTGCTCACACATGAACGCTAACACTTGCACTCCACTTAGAAAAGTGGCCAGAAAATGAAATGAGCAAATGGAAAATCTAAACACATCATCAGATTTTTGGCGTTGAATAGTGCAAAATCGACTGTCAAATTTCTGAATTCTGAGAAAGTAAAAAATTTGGGTCTCAAGGAATCTTTGAGATTCCCCCTAGGTTCCTAAAATATTCCCTCCTCTGGGTCCTCTAAAAATATGTTGCTCAGATTAGGAAACTAATTGTGCCATTGGGTTCGTGTCGTTGAGAGGTGTAGTATCGACATAAAATTTGTGCAATTTGGACATTGCAAAAATTTCACCCTCGAAATTTTTCTCAATCATGGTTCCACCTACAAATAAATTAACTAAAAATTCACCTCAATTTTCATGCTCACTGCTCGTTCCTCCATGCCCCCTGCACTGAACGAATGATGGGTTTATATAAAAATTTCCTGACAGATTTACCAACGAGCCCACGTGGTGGAACGATTGGGCATTGGCATTAAAGGTGGGAGGTCGGGGGATTAAATGCTGCCCCCACCAAAATTAGTGTGTTTACAATAGTTACATTTCAATTTTGATTTGGTGTTTGTTTTAAGTATTAAACAGGGGCTCTATATTAAATGGTGATTGTTTGGTGCACTGGGTTGGTTCAAGGTATTAATTGGTTGTAGTACCGTGGAGCCACCGCAAGGGCAGGGCTAGCCCTCTTGCCGGCCGTGGGTTCAACTCCCACTGAACTCTCTTATTTAATATGTATGGTTCATACATATATGGTGAGGGGTGGTGGAGATGGTGGCCCACCACCTCCTATATTTTATAATAGTAATAAGGCCTTTTCAAAAATTCGAAAATTTTCCCGAAGGAGTCAAATTAACGAGGTGAAAATTTTGCCTGGAATCCAACCAAAGTTGGCCAAATTACGTCCGACAGAAAAATTACAAATTGTGTCTCCATTAATCATGCCTAGTCAGCAAAATTCAACCAAAACTTTGACTGCCTCTATCTTCTTCATCTGGACTCGAATTGACAAATCGTTCATGCCGCTACAATCAGGATGATGAGGTCTACGCTCCGATCTTGATTTGAAAGCATTCTAATTGCTTTGATTTTCGAGCATTCATAAGCCCTTGTTGTCCTGTGTGTGTCCCTTGACCCACCTAGATTATACATGGCCACTCAATACCTTGCCCATCACCATCCCAGCAACATAACAATATTTCATAGAAGTAGTAGCATATACATCATCAACATCAATGTACTAAACATAAATGAGGTTCAACAATAGACCTCATATTGTATCATCAACACAAATCTTGAGCATCAAATCAACAAGTAGCAATACATGTAGCATATGGACCAATACATGCAGTGCAACCAAGTAGCAATAACATCACTAATATATGCACTAGCAATAGAGATAAAGGATTTTGCAATATAACATCATCAAAAACATATATTCATTTCATCCTCAACCTCATGTCTTCAACACACTTTCTTTATGTATGAGCAACAATATAAATCATCATGACCCAAACATATGAATATCCAACACATTGTAAGCAGCATCATATTCTTTCTTTGTGCAACAACAACATATGATTTAGCCATCCAAATGTATATCAACAACAAAATGATATATCTAGAAAAGAATATATAAGAAATAAAGTACATACTCTAAGTGATCCAACTCTAACATATCATTTGATCTCCATAGTAGCAACAAATATAAAAAATCATGTCATAACTATGGTCTAGCAATGAGAACACTAGTAGCATGCCAATTTTTCCATGAATTCATACATCTCATCCAACTAGTAAAGTGTGGAAACAACAATAAAAATAACCCTCATGAATTCCCCCTGAATACATGCATCTTTCAATATGAAGATTTATCTTCATGTACTCATTCAAATATGGATGCACATCCAAGAATCTACATGCAACTCATGATGCAACCCTATGCTCCCCTAAGACTACGCAGGCCTTAGTTTTTTATGGGAGTTCCTTACTGCTCTTTTCTCCAAACTTTCATCTATGATCCTTTCTCTTCTTGTGCAGTTGGCCTTGCATATTTTCTTCTTTCTGCTTGGATATCCTATAACACATGGGAAACTTGCAATCCTTTTCCTTATGACCAATATTGTCACAAACAAAACCTCTTATGTGACCAAGGAATAGAGGAATAGGCTGGCGTCTTCTATTGATATTATTTATATTCCTTGCATGTGCCCTACAGTCAATAGCCATATCACCAAAATCATAGCATGATAAACAATAACCAAAAAATGGACCGTTATACTTGAATGATGGTGATCTTATTTGCATGCAAGCTTGATGTATCTTCTCCTTTGGCTTCTCCTTTTCATGAGAGGGAATGATCTCTCCACTACTACATATTGTTGCTATATGTCCATGTCTTCCATAATTATAACACCTCGCCATTATATTCTTCTTCTTATTGCATGGCTAATGATTCTTATTTTTCTTGTTTCTTCTAGATTCTCCAACAATTTCGTATTTCCTTATAGATGCTTGAGCAATAGTTTTGAACATTTATTATTATTTCCTTCTAGAAATTTCTTCAACCTTCAATTTTTGGACCTCATCCTCCAACTCATTGTATTGCTTCGTCATTTGAATTTGAATCTTCATTCCTTCTTCCAACTAATTTTTCAAATCTGAAATTTCTTCTTTGTATGCACTCCTTTTCATCAAACATTTGCAACAACATCCGTTGATCTTTATTTTCAGCCATGAGTCTTTGAATTTTTGCTTCTAGTGTTATTATCTTGGATTTATCATCATGCTTGTTGTCTCTCAAGCTTTATTCTTGATCTATCACAAGAAATTTCATCATCTTCTTAAGCATCTGAACTTTCATCTTCTTCTTGGGAGGAGAAAGGATTTACTACTGCAATATGTGTAGAATCCTTTCCATTTTTCTCCATCTTTGAAAAATTCTATTTTTCTGCAAGATAGAAATTTTGCAACTTGTCCAACATTTCTTTTATAGTCTCACAATGTCTCACATTTATGCTATCAGGTTTTGGAATACTATGCAAACTAATCCTTTTAGCCAAATCATTAGATTCATCTTTAACTCTACTGTTCAACTGATAGCAAAATATTTTCTTCTAGAGATAAAAAATATGACTCCAATTTCATCTTCCAAGTTGAAAATTTACCTACATCAAGCATTGGAATTCCTTGGTGATCCATTTGGAAAAATTTGCAAAATTCTACCAAAAACTCTAAGATCCACTCTCTAGCTATCAAGCTACAACTGAGTGCCCCTCTCTCATACCAATTGTCAGAATTTAGATCAATACTGAGAGGGGGTCGTGAATTAGTAGTGAGAGCACTTATAAATTTTTCTCCAATTAAGCTTATTCTTTAATCATGCATAAACAGAAACACAAAAGCATGTATCAGAGAATCAAATATAAACATGAAACCATAAAATAAATCATCACAATGGGCACAAATATTTCTGGTGGGAAACCCTCTCCAAGGAAAAAAACCACCCATTTTTGCTACACTGCTCAAATATTCTATTATGTTAAGAAAAAACTTTACATAGATTTATAGTGTTATAGTTGGATACTATCAAATGGAGACTCTTTCTCATGCAGATCTATAGGCTACCATCTGCTGAAGACCACCATGATCAATAATACTTGCTTAGATACTCCTGAAATAACAAATGAATCTAAAAACTCTTGTCTACTAGAAGCCAACATGACAAACAAGCCTCACCTAGTTTCTTCCAAACTATCCAACCACCATTGGATTGAGAAAACTACTTAGTTATATTGATTTCTTCGGAGTTCTCCAACTCCTTTCCTCTATGTGGTTCTCATTTAATACATTTTCGTATTGGAATCGAGAACTTCTCAATAAGAGAATTACAACAACACATCATAAAGGCAAAAATCAAAACTCAAACATCTCCAAAAACTGCATCACAAACTCCCCACACACTTTATAACATAATATGATCAATACATTAGCTAAAACCCTCTCCACAACAAATATTATTTCTCACAAATGAATGTTGTAGTAAAACAATAATTTGGAGAACATGTTAGGATAAACATTCTCCAAATACACCTTCAAACAAACTTTATTTAACCTCCTTGCTTTCTCCACAAAATACTAGTTGAAACAATCTTCAACTAATTACTACAACACTTGCAAATTTCTTCAGAAATTATGCATCATACAACTCTCACAACATTCATACTCTTCCCCACTCTCACACTCACTCAACAACTCAAAAGAATCCACCATACTTTCATTGAGTTTCCTCCAATCTATGGATGAATTGAGGTGCTCAACTCAATAATTACTAGGAACTAGTAGGCTTTACAACTATGTTCATATGCTTGATTTGATTTGGATTCAACTCATTGAATTTTGTCAAGTCGCTAACTCAACTTTCCTTTTGATATTTTCAATTGTTATTAGCTTCCAGAGGGCTCACTACCTTTTCTGACAATACAAAAAAAATTATGATCAAGATGTTGGCTACGTGGGGCTTGACCCAGGTTCAGCAGTGAGTTTAGTCAATCAAATCTTGGTACTACTGACCCTTTCAGCAATAGTCCAGAGAGCACAGACTGAGGTCTCACCCAAAGTAGTATGGGAGGGTGTTAGAACTAGGTTTACACACCCTAGGGATGTTTGATATGTGGTGATTGGTATGCGGTCCACCCTTCGTACTTACTACACTATGCGCACCTGCAGCACCTTGTGCCCTGTGATCCTTTCTTCGCGCAGTTCTTTTCGCAGTGCGACCCATGTTATTTACTCAAGTATTCCTTATTTAGTCTCCATTAGTTGATTACTTAGATTAAATTCACTTATAAGCAATCATACATGTAATCATCAATTGCATGAAGTAAATAATAGAGTAAAATATGCATAACATCACCATACATATTCAAGAATAGATGCACAGAATGAACTTCATTTTATTAGCTTTCAAATCCAAGTACAATACCACTTACAGACCCAACTCTACCCTGTGCACTCAGCTGTAGGGGTCTGCGCACGTAGCTGCAGACTCTACTAGGCCTCTGTGCACTCAATTGCAGAGCCTCTACCTACTACTATGACTCAATACACTTTAGATTCACTTCTATCTTCTAACCATGCCTTCGCATCTATCTGTAACTTCTCAAAACTAAGATTGACTTTACACTTAGAGCCTCACTCTATTTATACAATACCATGGTCCTTGGACCATGGGTAGACTAACACACTTTACATTAAATTAAATTATCTTAGGGCAGGCAACCCTAGACTCTCGTGCTTCGTGCCCACATTTCGTGGGGTCTTTACATTACATATTGACCAAAATTTTGGCTTCAAGCCCCAAAGACATACTATTGGGGGATCTGTTGCCCAACATGTCCCCAACACAATCATCGTGACTTTTCCCGAGTCACTCTGTGGGTGTGGCGATATTTGTGCGAAGTCCATGCCACTGTGCCTATGCACCGCGAAGGTCTGCAATGCACCTTGCTATCGTCACTTGGATCTGCTACATTTCTACTTCTGAATCATCTGTGTCTGACTTGATTCTCTACTTTGATGCTGGCTTCTAATGCCTGTGTTTATAGTCCTGGACCTTTGTCTGGATTCTTGAGTCACAAATATTATGCTTTGGTCGGTTAGTCAGACAGCCGACCCACCTATGTAAGGCTTCAGGCGACTACCATTTACTCTTACTGGGAAGGGCTCTCCATTAAGTTTGACTAGCTAGAATGCACCTCTGTTTGCGACCTCTTTTACCACATATGGTCCCAACCAATGCATTCTGAATTTTCTAGGAAATTTTTCGAACTTGATGTCATACAGCAACACTAAATCGTTTACCTTGAATGTGTGCAACTTGATATGGCAATCGTGCTAGGCTTTCTCACGATGTTTCTGTACCTACTAATGGAATCCCACCAGAAGCTATTCTTCCTCGAGTTCTTCCAACTGTGCAAGCTTGTCTTCTAAGGCTTCGCAATTTGACATGACTGTAAGTGTTGTTATCTGCAAATTGGGTATGATGTATTCAATTGGCATGACTGCTTTTGTTGCATAGACTAGCCTAAAAGGTGTCTAACCCATCAATTTTCTACACATGGTTCTGTATGCCCATAATACGACAAGTATGCGTAGGTCCCAGTATTTTGTTGAATGCTTCTACTGTACCATTAGCTTGCGGATGGTATGGTGTACTTTGTTGATAATACTGTTGGCATTATGATTCTGGTTTGGCTCTATGGTACAGGTGTTGTACTTGATGGCAACTCAATCTTGCGGCAGATCTCAGTTCAGGCACTCAAAATGATGGAAATTAAGATACCCGCAAGTAATCCTAGAATAATTTGCGGACCCGCAAGTACACCGACCAAGGAGTGCGTACATACTCGTAGGTGATACGTTCAGAAGGTGCGGACCCCAGTTTCACACTCTCCAATGCATAAAAGCGCATGCACGTGGGAATCTTCATGAATGGTTCATGGTATTAGTCTGACAGTTTTTGATCAAATGGTTTTGGTCCGTGGTATTGCATCCAAAAGTATTGATCCCAAGTATTGGGTTCATGGTATTGTGTTATTGTGGTTTTCGACCATGGTATTGAGAAAGGCTTGCCTATAAAATGGAAAGGAGATCTCTTGGCCAGACACTTGTGAAATTTGAATATCTTAAGATCTGAAATTTTGGGTGTTTGGTTTTAAAAGCTAGATCTAAATCAAGGAGATAACTTAAGGTGAATCTATTGACATGTCATGATCTCTCGGGTGCATGAACAGATCTGTGGATCTGACTGATTGTGGCACATTGAAGGACTGTAAATTTGGCCCTAATCAGAAGTCCACAGGCGATTCGAAGGCGCAGTGCAGGGGTACGCAGTGCAGTAAAAGGCTCAGTGCGGGGGTACGTAGCACAGCCAAAGGCACAGTGCGGGGTACGCAGAAAAGGAGAAGGCACAGTGCAGGGCGCACGCAGCACAGGAAAAGGTGAAGTGCGAGGTACGCAGGAAAGCAGAAGGCACAGTGCGGATGTACGCTGTAAGTCAGTAAGTAAAGGTGCGGATCTGAAGAAAATTATGCAGAGAAGAAGAACGACCATTGCGGATCTGTGTAGTCTAGACTCAGAAGAGCTACGGATATACACAGGCCCCTGTTGGTGAAGTTGCGGTCTTATCTTGAAACATTTGTTGACTGTCTTTTATCTATTGCTGCAGAATTCTGGGTTTAGATGTCTAGTATTACCTTTCTGTTTACAGCATTCTGAAGAATTGGGTGATTCATTGGTTCATTGTATAAGGAGATTGGGTGATTTACATGTACTTGATGATTATTTGATGTTCATGGATCCAGTTTGAAAATTTATGAAACGTGGTCCTTAAAGAA
>APFE031245589.1:58071-77476 GCA_000404065.3 Pinus taeda
AATATGTTTAACATCAATCCATCACCGCTCTTAAAATAGAAGTGGAATGATTGCATTATGAAAAACAAGTCTCCAAAAAATCTTTAAAAATTTGAAAAGATTCGTTGACTTTTAAAATATTTTTCAATAATAAAAGGTTGGCCTTAAAAGTAAGTTTCAAAGTATATCATACTATTATGTGAGGCTATTAATAAGTTGAAAATGTGTTGAAAGCAGGAGAAATGAGATTAAAGTAATGATTCATTTGCATATATTTTTGAAAATTACAATTTACTCCTTTATTTATATTTAATTATATATAATAATATATAAAATATATATATATATTATATAAATAGTTTTTCATAATAAATAAGTTAATTATAAAAGGATAAATACAAATATTTTTAGTACTAAGGATCTGATACTATAAAGTTGGAAGAAGGATAAATGAAGCTTAAGCAATGATTCATTTGTAATTTTGAAAGTCATAATTATAAAAAATTGAAAAAAATTATAAACCTTTAAAATATTTTCCAATAATAAATAAGTGAAAAGATTTTATGACTTTTTAAAATATTCTATAATAAATAAGTGGGCCATGAAGGACACCCTATCTTGAGTACCATAAAATATCTGATATCATTAGTAAGTTGGAAGGAGAAAGAAATTGAGTAGTGATGGGTATTTATTAGTTATAATTACAATAATAAAATATAAAAATATATGTTTTTTATAACAATTAATTTTCATAAAAATTATAATATAATTTAATACACACTAAAATAATTTTTTACATAGTTTACACATAAAAATATTTCATATAAAAGGATAAAAATAATTGAAAAATATTTAATTAGTTCATTACATAAAAAATTATTATCTTATTTACATTTCAAAGAATTCACTGAAGATACAGTGAAAAGCTTGGAGAAATCAGAGCAAATTGTCAAGACACACAGAGGTTGGGAGGTTGTAACAGCGAAAAGTTAGAAAAATCAGTTGATGGTGGTGAGTGGGTTATAGAGATGAAGTCATGGAAGTGACATGTAGTTGATGGGATGTGAAGTAAACGGTCAACGCGCACTTCTTAAAGGTGGCCAGAATAATAATAATAGAAGGTACTCACAAGATAATAGGTACAATGACCCCATGTGCAGCCTCAAGATCTGTCACATAAAACTTGGTCTTTTCCAGTGTTTATTACCTTTTGGGGCACATCTTATATTTTCATTTATTAATTATTGTATTATTTTGTTATTTAAATATAATATTTCAAAATAGAAATTTGATATTCTTTTTATTTTTAATAAAGGAATATTTTTATAATTTAATATTTAAAAAAGTTTTTACTCTTCCCTCATTTAAATTTAATTAATATATGTAAAATGTTTTAATAAATATCATTTAAATTAGATTTTAGGACTTTGTGATGTATTTAATGATGTTTTTGGATTAATCACATTATTAAGATTGGTTTATTTTCTAATTAATTAATGTGATTCATCTTTAATTTGAAACGTCAACTAGATCTCAATGATGTTATTAATCCAAAAAACACTCTCATTCATAATTTAATAATTCAATAAAACATTTAATGCATAAAATAACAACGGAAAAACACTAGTTCCCATGCATAGTTTAAAGCTGGACTTGAATTAATAAAATATAATCTAATATTATATATACATATGTATATATTTAGATGCCAGCTTTCATTTAGTGTCACAAAAAAACATTTTCATTTAGTAGCATGAAATATTCGGTATAATCTGTGTGAAATAAAATGTTTCAGATACGAGAGGCATATAACAAAAGGTAATCATTAAAAGGTTGTATTTGACAAACATGTACAAGGCAATTAAAAAGTTGTATTTGACAAACATGTACAACGTTATGTGGTTGTAAGAAAGTCATCCAACATGGTACATAAATGCTTCTAGAAGCAAACGCAATGCTTCTATCATATGAACGTGCAAACCCTATCTTATGAAGCCCACCATGGAGGCCATTTGTGGAAACCCACCAAGAAGATGGTAGGTGAAGTAGTATGTTTGTTAGTTGTATGTTGTGTTTCCACTCAAATGTTATAGGTAATGGTTCTCTATTGGCTCTCCCTTACCTTATCTCTAACTTTATTGTATAATTTTAAGTTAATTCATTTTCTCACATGTTATAATTGAAATTAATGTTTAATACCATGAACATGAAATTTAAATTTAGAAAGATTTGAGAGGTATACTTTTCTAACAAAAGTTTGATGTTGAATACATCCTTGTATTTGAACTCGTTGTGCTTTGAAATTTTCACTTCTAAAATCCAATGGTGAAGGTTTTCATAACATAGGTGGAGCTTATGCCATTTTGTTTTTTAAAGTTTTATTACAAGTAAAGTAAAGAAGAAATAAAATTTTCATTTAGAAATAATTTTAAGTGAAATTTGTTCAGTGTGTATATATTAGATAGTGATGGGGTGTATTGTCAAGTCACCTTATGATGTTAAGGTCATCTGTTCGAAATTTTGTGGGCAAAAATCTAGTCATGTTAAGGGATGGTGTGGTCCAAGCTAGGTGTGATCCCTAGGTGATTTTGATGAATTAGATGCATCTGGGTTGCGGTTTCTCAAGCCACAGGTCAAGCCTAATGTAATCTCTGATGAACTAAGACCACTTGACCAAAAAAAAATATCTAAGCGAAAGATTTTTTTCTTTTTTGGGAAATACTTATTGATTTGTAAAATAATGTAGATATTTGGGTAGAATATTCCATTATTATAAATTTTGTATTAAGTATAACTTTTTTATCAGGTTAAAATATTTTATTATGTAGTTTTATTCCTTCAAATATTAGATTTATTAGCACTAACTTATTGTTCAAATTTATAAAAATAATTGAAACACAAATTGAGAGGAAAAGTAAATGAACACACCATCAACATAAATGAAAACAATATATAATAGGGATACTAGAAATGGGGGAAGGCCTAGCTAGAAGGAGAGATATATGCTATGTTATCTTTCAACCAATGTTGAAAATGAACATACAAATGAAAGGGCACTCACTACATATTTTCCTACGGCATTGTGGCTTGAATGACTATTGCAAAATCTTCTTCGTTTTCTATTATACTCTCAAATCCCACTCCTAGGTACTCTGATCAACTATGGAATAAACATAATGCTAAAATAATGGAATCCCCTCTCCTCCCAATGAGTAACATTTAATATAGATTGATAGTCATATAAGATTAGGGTTTTTTAATGCCTCATTGCCTAATTCATGTTAGAGTTTTAGACCTTCTAGAATATTCATGACCTTCCATGCATGGATAACTATTGGAAATGGAGAGAGTTTGACCCAGGTTGATGCTCAAAGTTTGGCCAACAAAACTCCACAAGTCACTGGCCCTTTCAGCATCACCTATAGATAAAATGAAGTCTCACCCGAGGTATCTATGGGGATCAAAGGAAAGTAAATTCTACAATGGTGAAGGGAAATGAAATATATGAAAAAAATATTTTCTTCAAAATTCTACAATATTGATCTAAATCTAGTTGTAAGCATTCATAATATTTGTGACATAAATTAAAACATTAGAGAATTTTAAAAGGGGTGCTTCATCTTCATACATGGGGAAATATAAAACACTCAAACATTTAATGTATTATAACTACTCCAAAATTTACTATAACACACAAACAATAGGAATATCCAGTGCATTATGCAACTAACACATCAAACATGTAAATTAAGACAAACTAGCCATCAAAAATATTCTTTTAATGTTTAAAAAGTGTTGAGCGCAATAATACGTCAGTACCATATCAACTCGAATTTGGCTCACTAGCCTAATTACAACAACATTACAACAATCACTCTTAGAACCTTACCCATGGAGTAATGAACTAGCATTAAACCCAACAATAGCCAACCCAAATCCTCTCAGATTTTACCTATTTATAGGAAATTAAGTGGTCCCAAGCTGACCTCTTTACCGTGGAAAATATTTACCAAGGGCAGGTAGAATACATGGAATATGCTTGACCTAATCAAAATTGGTCCAAAAGATTTAGTTAAACTTCACCACTTTAGCTCGACTATATTTCATGTTCATTCTTTGCACAAATTCTTTCCTTCTATGACACTTATGCATGCTAGTCATTTTGCATTATTTTTCACTCTTCACTTTTGCACACAACTTCACCAAAACTGTAGAAATATGGCGATAGAATTGCAACTTCTCAAGAAGTTTGATCTAAAATCAAGAGACACAATTATACTCTACTAATATGCAAACTTTAATATATAATTTAGAACAACATTTGCAAACACGCAATAAGAAAAATCACACATGCACCATATTTTTCTAGGGGAACCCAACTGGGAAAAACCCCTCCACTTCTTTACATTAATCCAGATGAAAAGAAAATGTATTACAATTGTTTTATCACTCTGAGCACAACCTACAAGTGAATAACCTATCTCTATGCTCACTGAGAAGCTTTGACCCAGAATTAGTCAACTTCTGGCTATGTTTAAGCCCCTATTTCCTTGTGCAATATTGAGGAATTAACCCCCTTTTTTAGTATTTTTCTTCCAATTGATTGTGCAATTCCCAAGGTTTGAACATCTGAATGCATGCAAAACTTTTACACTCAAACTAGTTTACAACTGCTTATTACACTACCTTGGAATCTCCACCGCAATTCAGGAGCATGAATTCCTAGCATGCACTAGCTATTCTGAGTTGATTGATCAATAAACTAGATGATCACTGAGTTAGGCTATTGTCCTAATGTACAATTGGCCTCCAAATAGTTCTATAAATAATTAGAACTTGTTTAACTGAATACAAAAGGAAATAACTAAACTTGATTGCTACAAATAAGAAATCACAGATTCTTAACTGAACTTTGATCCCTCTAATTTGAATTTACTAATCTAACTGAGTGGAAAGAGTCATGTCACACAATTTAACTACCTCCAAGTTGTCTACTGAGTGGAAATTCAAATTTTCTCAATTTTACCAAGGCAAAGTCAAATTGAAACTTTCTTGCTACACTTCTCAACACTCCCTCTTAGCAGGAAAGGGATTATCAACCAACTCTATCTTGCCCCTATGGAATTCAAACTTCCCTCTTGACAAGTACTTTGTCAAGGTGCCAACATCTTGTTCCTCTAATGGAATATATTGTAGCAACATAATTCTCCTCTGCACAAAGTCTCATAAATGATGATACCAGATATATATATGCTTGGATTGATTATGAAATACCCGATTCTCAAAGAGATTAATACAACTCTGATTACCTCAATAGATCACAGTTAGATCCATCATTTGACCAAACAATCCCACAAGTATCTTTCTTATCTAGATCAGCTCACATGTTGCTTGACTTGCATCCACATATAGTAGTTCTGTCGATTTGAGTGCAACATATCTTTGCTTCATGTTGTACCAGGAAACCATTATGGAATCAACACTAAAATTCCACCTAATGTACTCTTTTAGTCGAATGGACTCCCTTCCCAATCTACATTTGTGAAGCCACACAACTTCACTCCCTTTGTCTATCTGTACCATAATCCATACTGGGTAGTGCCTCTGAGTTACCTTAAGGCATTCTTAGCTTCCTTCCAATACAATTTGATTAGCTTAACCATATCTTGGCTCAATTGGTTGACTGCATAAACACATATCTCATCGTGTGTTCACAAGATACATAAGTGAACCCACTAGATGTCAGTAAATGGTAGCATCGACCTCTTCACCTGAAGTGGCATTCTCCTTCCTCCATTTGGTCACTAGAGGTGTCTCCATGGGCTTACAATTCTCCATGTGGAATATCTACAGTATCTTGGTGGCATGCTTGCTTTGAGACACAAAAAAATCCCCATCACCTTGTCATACTTCTAGCCTGAGGAAGTAGTGCATGAGACCCATGTATTTCATCTCAAATTTCCTTGCAAGGTCCTCTTTGCAAGAGATGACCAAATTCTCATCACCTATCAATATTAAGTCATAAACATATAAAATAATGATAAGAATAAATTTACCTTGTACCAAAATATGATAGAGGTCCACTTCAATTTTGGTGAAGCCCAATCGAGTGAGGTAATTGTTTATCTTGGTGTACCAAGATCGAGGTGTCTGTTTTTTCTCAACTGAGTCTGCACACATGAGACTCCCAATCAAGTGTTTGAAAACCTTTGATGAGCCTCATCATTGGGTAATTATATGGGGCTTAATTCACCTCCTAGCTAGTGAAATCAACTCTTCTCAAAATTTATTACATGTTTTGATTATATTTTGTTTAATGAGATGACTTAAAGTGAGATATTATGCCTAGTGGACTAATATGCATTGAATGCAGGTTTGAAAGAGAAAATCAAGGAATTTTGGCAAGACTAAGGTTTGAAACTCGAATGGGACAAGGGAGAGAGGTTGTAGGAGGTAAATCCTCCTCATTTACTCCTCCCCCATTCAAATATTCATCCATTAATCACACCAGCTCAGAGTGCAATCAGCCAAGTCATGAAGATCAAAAGGCAGCCAAGCAAGTGATAGACAAAGAGTTAGTTCTTCTTGAGTTTGGGAGATGAGCCTCCCTAGATTTAAGGAAGTCGATGGGGAATTTAGTTGTATAAGTAGAGAGGCCTAGAGCCTCATTAGGATTCAAATTTTTGTTGTAAAAACACTAGTTATTTTCGATCTCCAGAGTTGTGGAAGACCTTGCTATGTAATTTTCTATTTTGATAATGAGAATGAGATTTTTCATGATCTAGTAATGAGTTAACTCAAACCGGTGAAGCTCTTGGGTTAGGGCCCAACCCTAGCAGCAAAGGCTCCTCTTCTTGTATTTATATGCTTGGCTTAGTTTCATAGATTCATGGTTAAATTGCCTTTAGAAGTATTTCATTGCAAGTAATGTAGATTTGATTAGTTGTTTATTAGTTTGCTTCCATCTGTGCTTTACTTCAGTAGCAGGTTAGAAGGTATAAAAGGAGCACCAAAAAGCTATCAATAGTTGTCTTGGCCTCACCTCTTCCCTCAGGGATAATGATTTGAGGAAAATGCCCTTATGCAGCCCCAAAAAGACAGATTTCCATTTTCTCATAAGATTTAGAGTTTACTGTACTTGAACTAGAATTTGATCATTTTTGCAAGTGTAGGACTTAATTACCATCTCTTCCATCTTCAGTCTTACAGTAGATCTCATCCATCATTCCATTTTATTCAACAATTTTCCTCATGGATGAAGTAGACAGCTAGCTAATTAAATTCTGCTTTTCTAGTTGGTTAGAATTCTTCCTGTTTACATGACTTTTTGGAAATGATAAATGTTTGATGCAAAGCAAGTGCTTCAGAAGTATAAAGAGATCTCATAGTAGACAACCACCTTCCAAATTCATCCATCCATAGGCATTCCTTGCTTTCACCAAGATCTTCATCAATCTCATCATTTTACATAGAAATTCCTCCAAGCATGTTCAACAAATCCAACCATCTCCTAACCTTGGTTTTGAGTTCTGAGTGATCCTAGGCATTTTATCACTCCATTCCATGCATCCACCACCTTCCCTAAGCCTTCCATCACCTCCATCAACCATCTTTTTTCTCTCAGCTATATCCTATAGAAATATAGGGAATCTTGTAGATTTCTTGTACATCCTGTAGGTTTTTCTGTAATGGCCTGTTTTGAGGCTGAATTGAGGGAAAACCTCTAGGGAGCCACACCAAGTCACCCAAGGGTCTCCAAAATCTTGCAACCATCTCCTAAACCTCCCAACCATCCACCAGCATCACTACGCCACCTGCCACATCACCAAAAGAGATTAGGGTTCACACTTGATTTTCCATAAAAATAATAAAAATAACAAAACATATTTATTCCAATCCTTTACATGCACAGTAGTGATGTTTGATGTCTTGATCTTCCATGCTTTAGACAATATAATTTCATACATGTTAGCTTGGGATTCTTGTAAAGCATAGTTCTCAATGGTTAGTTAGAGAAGGGTGTGTTTTTAGCATAGGATTTCAATCATTTTCCTTATTTCAGTAGACAAGCTTTTTGTTAGAGTAGATTTCTCTTTCTTTCATCAGCAATCAAGCTTCTTCTGAATCCATAGAAGTCTAGATTGAATGCCCTAGTGGTCTCTCGCCAGCTGAACAATGACAAAAAGGTAGAACCATCACTTTTACTTATGCATACAACACTGTCACCTCGAAGTTTGTATGAACCCTGGGTTGATAAAGTAAAGTTTGTAGCTCCAAGAGTTGCAACATTCTTGCTGCAATACTAGTACTCAACACTTTTTGGCGTCATTTCCAGGGAGGTGTCTAAGTAATATGTGATTATTGATTTCATTCTTCCATTTCTTGTTTTTGATATTCTGCTATTAGTTTCATTTCTACAAAAGTAATTTAGATTGCTTCCTTTTCCATGTTGCATTCTTTGCTTTCCTTTCCATTCTACAAGTAAGATTTCAATCAAGTAGTTAATTTTTCATTCAATTAGTAGTTTTCGTTCAGTCTACATTTTCAATTATGCAATTACTTTCAAAGTTTGAAAAAACACAAAACAAAGCAAAAACATTTTCTTTTCATACCTTGTAGGAATAGGGATAACTTAGGGAAATTTTTTCCAAATACCCCCACTGCTTCAAACAACCAACCTTCCCTCTTCTTTAGTGACTGTGAACTAGAGGAACCCTTAGGTGAGCAACCAAACATATTTGAAGAGCTTATAGGGGAAGAAGAAGAAAGAGAACCCATTCCTACTGAACCAATGGCTAAAAACAGAAATGACAGAAGAAATAGAGAAAGAATTGAGGGTTCCTTTCCCATTAGGGAAACCAATGGGGACACTAAGATGAAAAATATAAGTTTCTCTACCCTTACCCATTCCATTGCCTAACCATAGAAGACCCAGACACTTTCTTACTTGAGTTTGTTGTCACATGCCGAACCTATGACTATAAAAATGATGAGCAAAAGTTGAAACTATTTCCATCCACTCTTAAGGATGTAGCTTTGCGCTGGTTCATGGGTTTAACTAGAGATAGCATCACAACTTGGGCTCAAATGCAACAAGCATTCAAAAATAAGTATCGAGACTACTTTAGGTCTAAAGACACTAAAGAGGATATTTGTAGGATGACCTTAGGCAATGGTGAATCCCTAGAGGATTATGAATAAATATTCCAGCTTAGCTACAAAAGGGTCGGGTGCACACTTGACCCTAAGTCACTGAAGTTGGTCCTGCTTAGAGGAGTAAGATAAGAGATTTTGGATACCTTAATATTATGTGGAAGTTTGCATATATAGATAAACACCTTCCTTAAGTGGGTAGATACACCTAGAACAACAGATTTAAGGAGTTTAACATTTTTCTAAGAAGTTAAATAACACAAGGGACCTACTTGTTATCTTTTGCTTCCCTTTGTCTCCTTTGAATAGCTTCGGTTACTCCTTCTCAAACTGAATCTGCTCGATAAGTACCTGCAATCATAAAAAGAGGAGAAAAACCAATCAAAGCAAGATATCTATCTACTATAAGCAATTCGAATCGAAATCATTTACTCATATAATTATCATCCATAAAGACAAGAATACGGAAAACGGTGTAAACAACTTTATTACGTATAAGGAAGAGTTACAACCAAGAAATCTGATCCCATGTCACTCATCCAGCTTGAGTTCCATCCTTCATCACACCAAAAGCACAACACTCTGACAGCATAACAATACTTGCTTACAATCTCAAACCTCAAAGCAATAGTATCTCCTTCCAATTCTTCAAATTCTAGCCCTTGATCACTTAGATGAGTGCTCAATTTATAGGAAAATGGAGGTGTTTTGGTCATAAATGAGGGCACTGAATGGCCTTCCAAACTTAGAGTTAGTTTCCATGGAGGAAGGGATGAGAGGATAGGAGGTTACTTAACTCATTCCCTATCCAAATTCGAGCTCATAGGAGATGATAAGTGTGGGAATCTTCTAGAATACTCCAGAAGATAAGAATATTCCTAGAACCCTATGAAGAATTTGCTCAATCTCGCCCAGTGTAGGTCAAAGTGGGCCTAGGTGCACTGAAATGCACCCTTACATGGGCCTACCTACATTGAAGCACATTTACCCTTGACCAAGCCTATGCTAGTCCCTCAATAATGCATTTTTGGAGGGCTTCAGGCCAGGAAACTTTTAGGGAAGGAGGAATTCATAGTGATGACTTATCTAGGAAATGTAGCAACTGGATGAGGGTTTGATGAGCCCTAATAGTGTTGATCTGAATGTTGGGAGTGATGTGCCCAAAGGTATCTGTAACAGCTACCCCATAAAGCATGAAGTCGAAAATGATAATGTCAAGTGATACGCTTTACAATGTGATGAGGAGGTTCCGAAGTGGATGGTGACCTGCATCAATTACAATACATAATATCATGATATTTTGAATTTTTCATGAATTTCTAAGGGAAGTAATACCCATGCTCAACATATAAACTTCTCATTACGTGTACATAGATAGTCATCTACAGATATATACCCATGATAGGATGACCATCAGTGTAAAGCCATCGTACAAATGATTTAGTAATTTCCTGAAATCACAGCCCTGACAGATGAAACTAGATCTAGGGTCTTCTATCTCGTTCAATCGTTCGCTCAAGTACGAGTCTAACCATGTGAATATGTGATCTGAAGTTGAACATAGGAAGACACCGTCTGATTACCAGTGAATGATATAAGTTGTTAATGGATGCGAGAGAAACCATTGATAATGATAATGATTCTCAAGGTATTGCAGTACATTTTGCATGGTGTGAATGGATGTTTTGATGTCGAACACCATACAAAGTCTTTCGGTTGAATGCCAGTGATGTCAACCTATCGTTGGAAGTGAGAAACTTACCATTGATGTATGCAAGCCCCAAGGTACTAAAAGGGTGTTACTAAGTCAACTTCTTGGATAATGTGATGAAGTCAAAAAGAAGTGACTCGATGTAGGAGGGCCTTGATGTATCCCACATCAATGACACAAAACAAGTGTAATGAGTTTTGGAGACGGAATATGACTGATGACACAAGGTTTAGGAATGGCGGTCATGAAAATGAAGGTTTATGAGTATTGAAAAGGATGAATTTAACAGAGTGACTTCTCTTGAACATGTCAGCCACACTGAATGAAATGGTAGCATTGACAGAAAACCAAAGTAATGGATGGTATGATAGACCAAAGGTATGAGAACCATCAAGCAGATAACCCAAACCAAATATTCTAAATGAATTGGTAGCATTGACCCAAAACAAAAGTGATGTATGTTTTGATAGAGTATAGGTATGATAACCATCAAGCAGATAACCCAACCCAAATAGTCACAGCGATGAAGTGAAAGTGTCATGTTCAAAAGCGACCTGCTACCATAAAGTGGTTTACCCCTTTTCCCATTTTCCCTAGTCATTGTTGACCAGTACCTCTTTATTTTTTATCAAGCTTGAGGAGGATAACATATGCTTGTTATATAAATTCACCCTTCGAGTGAATCCATCGCTATGTGATGTTTAACGAGCCTACTGAAGGTGAAACTTGGTCTTGTCATGATGGACAAGTTTGTCACTATTTGCTGTTTTAACAAGTTTAACGACAATGAGAACTCGGTCTTTGTCATGTTTAGAGAGTTTGAAAAGGGACAAAAAGAAAAATCCACAAGTTCTTTTTCGTAGATTTGTCTCTCAAGTCTAAAAACGCATAAAATAATATGAGAGAGAACCTATTGACCATGTTCAATCAACGTATTCCTTTTCCATAAATAATCTATCTCAGTCTCAAAAAGGGTTAAACGTATAGTGAGTAGATGTCTTTTCCAATTCGATAACGAGCTAAAATGGACAAGCACTTGACAATGTTTTCATATTTCGAGAGTCTAAAAAGAGCTTAAAGAGGACTCCACTTAGAGGAACGAGTGTTGTCGAGGAAAGCAACTGATTCCGATGATGTTGGAACTTCTCAAAACATGTTGATTTATGTGAAGAGGATGGCTAGTAAGACCACTCATTGCAATTTTTCCTCAAAAAGGGTAAAACAACCAGTGAAAGCATATGATCAGCCAAGTGATGATGGAAGGAGAAAAACAAGGCTCATTTGATGAAAGTGGCTGATAGAATGATAATCATGAGGGTTAAAATGGAGATGGGTTCATTTTTACACAAGCTTGAACCATAGGAAACTATGCTTGGATTCAGTTTCATGTTTGCACAAGCTTGAAACAAAAAACTATGCTTGGATTCAGTTTCATTTTTACAGAAGCTAGAAATGAAAAACTATGCTTGAGATTGATTTACATGCCCCCAGAATGATGACTCGATTATAGGTGCATGCCCCCAAGGTTAATTGCATTCACCTAAATAGACTACTTGTGGCTATCAGGTGGATGCAATGAAGGTTCATTTATGAGATCAATTCAAAGACTCGACTAGGATTTCACGAGATCTAATCAAAGACTCGACTTGGAACTTTGCTCCAGGGGACCTTGTTTCATTTTTTAATGAGCTTGACACATGACACAAAACTCTGCTCTGATTCATTTTTTCATTTTTTAACGAGCTTGACACAAGACAAGGAACTATGCTCATATTCCTTGTTTCATTTTTTAACGAGCTTGACACAAGACAAATAACTATGCTCATACCCTTTGTTTCTTTCTTTTAATGAGGTTGACACAAGAGCAAGAACTATCCTCATACTCCTTGTTTCATTTTTTTATGAGCTTGAAACAAGACAAGGAACTATGCTATGGGACATGTTTCATTTTTTTAATGAGGTTGACATAGTAAAAGAACTATCCTCATATTCCTTGTTTCATTTTTTAACGAGCTCGACACAAGACAAGGAACTATGCTCATGATTCCTCTTATTCATTGATCATGACCCGTAAGAGGTCATGACTTCCAAGAGGTTCTCATCAGATGGAAGAACAATGCTCTAGAATGGATCTGTAGCAAGGAATCCATTAGAGGGATCTGGTTCCAATGCCCCCAATACATAATGCACAACATCATGAAATTGATCGTCAGTTGATGTAGGCATGGAATGGGTTGCCACATAATTGACCCGTGACGAGGAAGATACCATTGGGACAAAAATACCATTTAGGGAAGATGGTTGACTAGAAGCCATATTTGGATTGGGAAATGAAGGCTGGTCAGTAGTGACAATTATGCCTTCATGCAGGAAACACATCACTTGAAAGATTGTTGAAACAATAGCTCCCATGTCATAAACATAGTTGCACCCAAGAAGTAAATTGTAATCTAAATATCCTGGGACTACCATCACATTGAGATCAGCAATATTTCCTCCCAAAGTAATAGGCCACTGAGGAAGGATCCCTAATGGTTGACTGGTTCCTCTGTTAAAAGCCAACAAATTTTGGGTAACAGGCACAAGTGGTGGCGAACTGAGTGCTTGCTAAGAAGTGGAGGAAAGGATACTCATAGATGCACCTTCATCTATAACAGTACCATGTACAATCATATTACAAAACTATACTATGATCTGGAAAGGAAAATAAGAAGGAAGACGACATCCTTCCAGTCGATTCCAATCAAAGGAAGTGACCAGACTACTTGGAGGGGGTACCGTAAGGATGGGAGAGTTAGCCCCTTGAGTTATGAGAATGGGAGGATTTTCCTCCTGTCTTGACGGAACAGGAGGGTTTGCCCCAAGTACATTGGAATCTGAAGAAATGGAAAGAACTTAAGTGGTATCATACTCCCTCTCTACGAGTAACTGAAGGTGAAATCGAGTTAACTATTTCCTCAACCTATGACTGGTCAGGTATAGACTCATGGGATTCACATTCAGAGAGAGTGGGTTTGACCAATGGTTGATTTGGGTCAGTTAATTCATCAACTAGTCAAGGATTAAGGGAGAGTCTCCTGTAACTAGACATAAGTTGTTGCGAAGAAGCAGGACAGTCATCCAACACTTTTTTGGCTTCATCTAGATAGGGACAAAGGTGAATGGGGTGATTCCCTTCACATAACCTATAGGGAAACTTAACTTTACCATTTTTTCCATGAACTTTACTACCACTAGTTGATGGTGTGCCATCAGCATGAAACCCCAAAAGTTGAAGGCACAGAATGATGTGAATGAGAAGACCATTCTTCTAAGATTTGAGGAATAACAAAACAATTTTGAAGAATATGGTCTCCCGTACAAAGTTTGCAAGGATATCAATGTTTATGAGGCTTATTAGATGGTTTCTCATTAGAAGTTGCATTCGAAGCAATGGCTGATTGGTTGTCCCCCTGCTGATTTTTCTTCTTCTTCTTCTTCTTCTTCCCTTTCTTCTTCTTCTTAGCCACATGGTTACTAGTGCCAATACTTTAACCATACAAAGAGGAAGAAGAGGAGGAAGAAATAATCAATGAAGGCAAACTGTCAACTCTAGGATCAACTCGAGGTTGATTTTGTCCAGTTGCAGGAGTACTCGATTGTGGAGAAATCACGAAATTTTGAGCCAAGGAGGTTGAAAACAACCATATTGACAAGCCAATGGTAAATCCCGGAAGGGAAAATGTAGCCATATAAGTAGCACCAATATTCCGAAAGGAGGAAAAGGATTGTTAGGACCCAGAATTGACCAATTTTGACGTTATATTTCCATCATAATATTATCCTTTTCAGTCATAAGTTATAAGCTTTGATCACACAATGACTTGATCACCCCAAGGTATGGAGTAACCTCCCGCATATATATATGTTTAATTGTTCACTGCATATTCATAAGTACCTTTGTATTTATCTTGGGAAAGCTGACTAAATTGCTAAGTAATTGTCTTAAGCCCGCAGGAATTATAACTTATAGTTGCTGTAACACCAGAAACAACAACTATGTAGTTGCTGCAACACCGAAGCAGCAACTACGCAGTTGATATAGTTAGCAACAGAAATCATCTAAAGCAGGTATTTTGCATCAGCTGGGAATAACAACGGCAACTATCTGAGGAACGCTGACGTGGATGAATCAAGCAATTGTCCAAAGCAAGTAGAACACAGTTACCAGGACTCAGAACCAGAATAGCATAGGGAATCAGCGAAGAGGAATATGCATATCCCAAGGAAGACGGTCAAAGACAGTTACCAGCTGTGTAATAGCCAGAACCTAAACAAAGAATATATCATCATATTGTTGCAACAACATCTCTGTAATTCTTATTTTTGATTAAAGCGTCAACCAATTGAATCGTAATAATCTATTGTAATAGATGTCTCCTCTATAAAGAGGAGACATCTACATTAGTCAGGGGAGTCTATAAGAGAAATTTGTGAGAATATCAGCAAGTCTGAACTTTATTGTACTCAATTTTTGACAGATGAATAGAAGGACGTTCTGAGTATTTAAACTATTCTCTGTGTTCTGGGGAATCTTGTGATAGGGACTGGGCCCTCCTTCCTCACAAGATTCACCCATTTACTTTACTGTCAAGTGTGTAAGTGTGTGGTAGTTTCTTTCTGCAGATACTCTGTTTGGATTCTATAGCATTACCTCTTGCAATTCTGTTTTGCTAACACTCTATTTTATTAAGTTATTTGAAGTTATGCAAGCGTGTTTCACCGGTGAATCTGAATGCAGTGTGTGTTAGCAATCTGATTCCAGGGGCAGGTGCTGAACGTCCTCGCTTGGAGGATAGGGTCCTGATCCTCTGCCAAAAGAGCATCTATCTTTTTGTTTCCTAGATCTGTAATTTAAATTAATTCCTTTTATTTTATCAGCACTGTGATAACCTAGTATAAGAACTAAGTATACTACAGCTTTCGATGCTTTTAGAATTCAAGTACAAACAGTACGCAGTAGCCTTTGGAATAAAAAGAATTTCCCAGGTTGACAATTAATGTGGTACTTGATTGTTTAATTAATAAACAATTCAACTAGCCAACATTTTGGCGTCGTTGCCGGGGAAGGCATCTAAAGATTTCTAAATGCATTAATGATTTCTTTGTGAAAATAACAGGTGCATGAGAGGACGCAAGGAACCTAACTTCACAGGTGGTAAGGGAGGTAGAAAGACTTTTATTGACGAAATCATCTCAAAGGCTGAAACATCGCAGAGAATGAGTTCCCGGAGACCTCAAATCCAGTACTCCTCACAAACGGATCGATAGACGGAGGAAGTATTAGGGCCTGAAAGGAAGCTGGAAGTATCAGAACACACTGAGGAACTGGTAGAAGAACCTGAAGAACTTGAAGAACCTGAGGAACCTGAAGATATAGAAGATAAAGTAAGTGACTCAGGAGAAAGACCAATGGAGGATAACAGAATAAAAGGAAGGGGGGAGAACTCACTCTCTACCCTGGAATTCCCTATTGGGGACTTGCCGAGAGGAACGACTCCTATGAAGAACATTCCCCTTTCACCACTACCCAATTTCCATGGGTTATCCTCTGAAGACCCAGATGAATTCCTCTTTGAATTTGATATATTATGTAGAAGTTATGATTATATGAGCCCTAATCAGAAACTAAAACTGTTTCCAGCAACACTAAAAGGGAATGCGTTGAGATGGTTCATGAGCTTAGGAGCTTAGGCAATCAACACCTGGGACCAGATGAAAGAAGGATTCTTGGCCAAATACCAAGATTACTGCCGAAAAAGATAAAGGAAGGAAGAGCTGTTTAACATGGTTCAAAAGGAGGATGAGAGCTTAGAAGATTTTGTGGAAATACTGCAGTATAATCTGCAGAGGTCTGATCACCCCAATATGAGTAAAGATATTCTGAAGACCATATTGTTGAAGGGGTTAAGGGATGACTGCTTGGGCATGTTGAACATGGTGGGAAAAGGGGACATCTCCAAGGAACCATTTGAACAAATTGTCAATCTCTGCATGAGGTGCTCAAGAGGAGTAGGGAACAGATCAAAGAGCAGAGATAATGTGTATTCGAGAGTTCAGAAGTCAGCCAGTGGAGGAGCAACAAGAGCTGAAATAGGTAATTTATTAGAAGAATTTAAAACTGAAATGTTAAGTTCTTTTGCTTCACAAATCGATGCTCTGCAGGTTAAGAAGAAACAGGTGGAAGCAGAAGCTGCTTTAGCTATTTTCTGTTCTAAATGCAGAGGCAAACACCCACTCAGGGAATGCCCACTGGATAAGACACCTGTCTGCACAATTTGTGAAATGGACCATGAAACCCAGCAATGCCCCTCTCTGCCTGGAATCAAAGCAGCATTGCAGACAACCGAGGAAGAGGCTGAAGCAGTGTACCTGATGACACAGAGAAGTGAATGGCCACAAAGACAAGGTATGAGCTCTAACATAGCATTTAGTCGTTGGAATAATAATTCTCCTTTTCAAACGAATTACCCACCCATGAACCAAATGTAGTACCCACCCTTTAATGCAATGAATTTTCCACTTATGCAACAACCTAATCTCCCTTTTCTTGATCCTGCTATGTGGAATCCTTGGGCCCCACATCAACCATATTTCAATCAATGGAACCCAAATTGGGCAGCCCAGCAAATACCATTTCCTCAACAACAACAGTCTCTTTCCTTACCACCCAATACTTCCCAAAATAACCAAGCAATGAGACCCCAACTGCCTGTGCAACCTAACCCTAATCCAAACAATAATAAAGCCTTGCAGGTAATCGACATTCAAATTCAACCTGCCCTTCCCATGCAATGTAATGATATCCACTTACGTTCTGGAAGAGTATTTGAACCCATCATAGATCACATTACTGATTCTGAAAAAGAAGAAACTAGGAAAGAAAAGTCATCCAATAAAGATACTGAAATTCTTGAATCAACCACTAACAAGACTATCCAAACAACTGAACTACCCTTCGCCGAAAGATTGACTCTGAGTAAAACGTTTGAGCCACCAGCCTTTAATCTTTTAGGAGAACTGCAGAATTTATATGTCAAAATTCCATTATTACAAGCACTAAGAGATGTCCCTATCTATGCCAGAACTGTTAGAGATATTTGTGTCAGGAAACCTGGAAGAAAAGCCAAGGAACCCCTCACAGTTCATGTGATGGGAGAACTGACTACTCTAATGATAGAAAAAGACCCTCCTATGAAATATGGTGACCCTGGTCACCCTACAGTAACAGTTCACGTCGGTAAGACCTTTGTCTCTAGAGTTCTAGTGGATCTAGGTGCTGCAATAAATATTATGACACTTGAAACAGCACAATTACTGCAGTTGAAACATTTGATCAGGGAAACTCCAACTATTTTAGAGCTGGCTGATCACTCTACAATCAAACCTAAATGAGTAATCGAAGACCTGGTAATCTCTGTAGAATATTGGAATTACCCAGCCGACTTTGTGGTGTTACAAACTAAAACAAAGTTGGGGGGTCATCCACTAATTCTAGGAAGACCATGGTTAGCTACAGCAGATGCTTTCATCAACTGTAGATCTGGATCAATGACAATATCCAATGGCCAGGAAACTAAACAATTGACTCTTTATCCCCATGCCACACCCATGATTAATAGCGATAATTCAATATGGGTAGACTATGAGGATGAAGAAGCTCAACCTATTTTAACAATCGGACAAGCCTTAACTCTCAAGAACTCAACTGAAGATGAATTAATCAGCAACTTCATTTCTGAACCTTCTTCGGTTAGCTCAGAGATACATAATCACCTCATTACAATCCTAGGATCAGAATCCCAAAACAATCTCGAAACTGAAAATTCATCTCAGATATTAGCCGGTAGTCCTTCCAAAAGTATGACAATAGAAATCGAACCAAGAAAGACATTAAATATAAATCCCAACCTAACAGATGATCAAAAGCAGCAGTTAATGAAGCTACTTAAAGAAAATAAGGAGGCATTTGCGTGGGATTACACAGACATGAAAGGGATTTCCCCTTAACTATGTACTCATCGGATTTATATTAAAGAAGGATCCCATCCAGTTTGTCAACCCCAAAGAAGGATGAATCCCAATCTAAGAGAAATAGTAAAAGAAGAGCTTCAAAAGCTGTTAAATGCAGGATTTATATACCCCATATCTGATAGTGAATGGGTTTCTCTGCTAGTAATAGTACCCAAGAAAAATGGGAAATGACGAGTATGTGTAGACTATAGAGCCCTAAATAAGGCCACCCAAAAAGACCATTTCTCGTTACCATTCATTGATCAGGTATTAGATAGCCTAGCTGGTAAAAAGTTCTTTTCCTTTTTGGACGGATTTAACGGTTATAATCAGATAAGGATTCCACCCCAGGACCAGGATAAAACCACTTTTACTAGCCCTTGGGGGACCTTTGCTTATAAGGTTCTGTTGATGCCTCGAAAATCGCTGCAACAACATTGGGGGATAACCACCCAGTCCGGACCTTAAAAGCAGCTCCTTTTCCGTTTGGTGTGGTGGCTCCGACTGTTC
>APFE031245589.1:95770-128384 GCA_000404065.3 Pinus taeda
TATAATATATTACATATTACATATTATTTAAAATAATATAATATATCATATATTACATATTAATATAAATTAATATATTATATAATACAACCTACCACTATTATAACTAATATATACATATATACCTATAATACTAACCTACGTTAAAATAATATTAACCTACCATACTATTAACCTACGTCACTCCACTCACCATATATCTAATACGTAAACCCTTCCTAACATAAAACCATGAATTAACTCATGTGCAAAAACTTATGGTAATGCCTTTGAATGAATATCGGCGGATCGGGGAGGATGATGTCGGGGGTTTTCAAATGAATCCCCGATCCGATATCGGGTCGGCTTATCGGGAGGAAGGTCATCGGGATCGGCCGTCGGGAGGTGTAGGATATCGGGGGTCTATTGTTAAAGGCCCGATCCGATATCGGTATTTCGGGAGTGTGCATATCGGGTCGGCTTATCGGGAAGGAAGGAGGTGTGTATATCGGGGTTCATAAAATGAACTCCCGACCCGATAACTTTTTTAATTTATTTTATTGTTTTATTGTTTTAATTAATAAATTAATATTTTATTTTTGTTTTTGTTTGTTAATTTAATTTAATTAAATTAATTATATTTAAATTAATTTAATTAATTTTAAATTTAGATTTTCATTTTTTTGTTTTGTTTTTATTAACTTAAGTTTTTAAACTATAACTACAGCTATGAAAAATTATAAAAATAAACTACAACCACTTGAACGTTTGATTTTTTCGAGATTAAGATTTGATTGGAAAATTGTAGTGAATTTCTTAAGTCCCGACGCTTGATTATTTGGCTGGAAAATGAAAAATGTTAGTAAAACCCTCTACGAGTTAATATCTAAACTGAATGCGTTATTGGACTATTTTTAACCCAGGCTAGCTAAATAATCAGATTTTCAAATGAGTGCCATTTTCAAACCAGTTGACCAAATGAGGCGAAACAAGCGTCAATGTGAAGCTTATAAAAAAAAATTGATTCTAACAAAGCAATCAAAACAAGAATCGAAAGAAAACTAAAAATTAACAGAAGTGTAGGTCAATCAAGAATAAAAATCCAAAAAGGTGTTTAGCCAAAATTTTTATAGAAAGGGTCCCCATTATTGATGCGTCAGCTTCGAATAATGGGGGGTGTTGTGTTTTTACCACAACAGGTTCTCCCATTTGGTCTATGTAATGCACCAACGACATTTCAGAGAGCGGTCATAGGTATCTTTTCTGATATGGTAAATGATTCTCTAGAAATTTTTATGGACGACTTCACTCCTTATGGAACTGGCTTTGAAGATGCTCTGCAGAATCTTGAAAAAGTACTTAAGCGGTGTATTGAAGCACACCTTGCCTTAAGTACTGAGAAATGCCATATGATGATGAATGAAGGCATTATATTAGGCCATTATGTTTCATTATTAGGAATTCAAGTCGATCCTGCAAAAATACAAGTAATTTTGACACTCCCTATTCCCAAAGCCCAGACAGAAATAAGAAGCTTCTTAGGACATGCAGGGTACTACAGAATATTTATCAAAGATTTTTCTAAGATAGCTTCCCCTCTGTTTGTGTTATTAACAAAAAACGTTGAATTTAAGTGGACTGATGATTGTGAAAAAGCATTTGATCAGCTTAAACATCAGTTTTCCATAGCTCCCATTTTAAGAGGACCTAATTGGGCACTTCCCTTTCACATATCCTCTGATGCTTCTGACACTGCCATAGGAGCTGTCCTGGGACAGGAAGAAAATGGTCTTCCCTATGCCATTTACTTCATTAGTAAAAACATGACTCCAGCAGAACTTAATTATATGGTCACGGAGAAAGAATTTCTAGCAGTTATTTATGTTATCAACAAATTTAGGCACTACATCACTGGTTATACTACTTTTGTGCATACTGACCACTCGGCCATTAAATATTTAATGAATAAATCTGTTACAAATGCTCGAGTTACTAGATGGCTACTGTTATTGCAGGAATTCGATATCACAATTGTAGATAGACCAGAAAAAGAAAATGTAGTTGCTGACTTCCTTTCTCGGTTAAAAACTAATGAAAATATTCTAGTAGATGATTCTTTTCCCGATGAGTATCTATTTGCAGTTTCTGCCCACTCACCTTGGTATGCAGATATTGCTAACTACTTAGTTGCAGGAAAATTACCATCACACCTATCGCACAAAGAAAAAAGGAAAATCATTCAACAAAGCGCTAGGTATAGCCGGATAAGCGGATGTCTGTTTCACACAGGGATAGATCAGGAATTTCGGAGATGTGTTGGGGAAGACGAGATCTATGATGTACTAAAAGCTTGTCACGATGACCCTTGTGGAGGACACTTTGCAGACAAAAGAACAGCACACAAGGTACTTAGAATGGGATATTATTGGCCATCACTTTTCAAAGATGCCAGAAATTATGTGAAGGCATGTGACAGCTGTGAAAGAATGGGCCAGCCTAACCATAGAGATCTAATGCCACTCAATCCCCAGGTAACTCTTGAACCTTTTGAGAGATGGGCATTAGACTTTGTAGGTCCCATTAATCCTCCATCTAATCAAAGAGTATACATATTAGTATGCACGGATTATATGACTAAATGGGTAGAGGCCAAAGCACTCATTAAAGCTAATGAAGAAGCAGTACTAACATTCTTATTTGAAGAAATCTTTGTTAGATTTGGATTACCTAGAGAATTAGTCACCGATGGAGGACCTCCTTTTAATTCCCGTGGCTTCAAAGAAACGCTCCAGAAATATCATATCAAGCACAAAATGACTACACCATACCACCCCCAAGCAAATGGGCAAGTGGAAAGTACCAACAAGGTCATTGAAGCCATCTTGACAAAAACGATAAAGGAGAACAGAAAGGATTGGTTTCAGAGACTACCTGAAGCCTTATGGGCCTATAGAACTACTTGGAGAAATACAACAGGCTTTTTACCCTATGAGTTAGTTTTTGGAAAGAATGTTATTTTCCCTGTAGAATTTGAAATCAAGACCTTGAGAACTGCCTTAGCTGTTAACCTTGATTTAACTGATGCACAGACAGCCAGGTTGCAGCAGCTTCAGGTATTGGACGAGAAAATACTGGAGGCCGTCCATCAAACAATGATGATACAACAACAAAGAAGCAAATGGCATGACAAAACCATCAAGCAGAAGCAGTTCCAGAAAGGTAATTGGGCTCTACTCTATGATTCTCGTTTTGAGAACTTTCAGGGAAAATTAAGAACAAGGTGGCTAGGACCATATGAAGTGGATGCTGTTTTTCCAAATGGGACAGTCAGACTTTTAACAATTGATGGGAGCAGAACACCACTGTTAGTAAATGGCTACCGACTTCGGTTATACCAGCGGCCGGTTTCTAAGGAAGATTTTAAAACCACTTGCATGGCAATAAAACAGTATTCCTTTCCAGGGGAACTTGCTACCCCTCAAAGCACTTGAATTTTTTATTACTTATGCAATTTTTTTAGGTTAGATATTCTGTTTTTTCTAAGAAACTAATAAATCCTGTCAAGGATTGCAATATTATATTTCAGTATTTTGCAGATTTTAACTTGGGAGGAAGCTGGAAAACAAAAATTTCAAAAGGATTATTCCGCGAACGTGGAATTTCCTGTTGCTGCAACACCACATTTCATTGCTGCAACACCATCCCCGTTGCTGCAACACCATTTCCTGTATCGCAACATTATTTCCCGTTGCTGCAACACCATTCCCTGTGGCCCAAAACATCATTTCCATTTCTACAATACCATTGCCGTGGCTGCAGCATCATTTCCCGGTTTCCATCACTCTAGTACATTTCCCATCCTCACAAACTTTTTCTTTCCGATAATTCCCTATTACTGAACACCAACCTTGGTGTTCCAATATCATTTCCCGGACACGAAATACCCTTCCCGGCTAAATTCACTCACAAAAAAAAGTTTTACCATTGCAACCCCAAGCAACAAATTTCGATAAAAGATACCACTTCTTATGATGACTATGACATCTGACTATTACTTCCCGTCATTATCATTACAAATTACCGATATTCCCACACTTTCAGATCCGTGGTAATCATTGTGACTCAGCGGAGGACGAGATAATACTTTTTGACGCAACAATCAAAAAAAGGTAAAATACAAGGTACGCACGTTTATCAATGGACATTAAATAATAGATAATGCGGTGAAAGCTGATAGGACTATCAATTAGTTATACCTCCAATCAAATCGCTCACACGTAGAAGGGGGGGAGTACCAAAGCAATTCCAATAATGATATACCATGCCAACTGCCGCCACCCTTAATTCTCCCGGTAATATGTAAAAGCCACCCTATCACTGCATGCTACCATTTGCGACGCTTTACTCTGAACTGAAATCGGAAACTGGCTTTGAACTCGGAAATTTACTAAAACAATAGCCATGGGAGGACCTCTCATCACATATGAACCTGCTTCGACAGCAGTCCTGGAACTCTATCTGGACATTTACCAGATATTCTTGCAAGCAGGCTGGATAGAATATTTCAGGAGACTTCCGGACTTTAACGAGCAACAAGTCCTGGAATTTGCATGCAACCTAAGAGAAGGATTCTCTGTCGTTCAGGGAATTCAAATCCCAGTTACAGAGGAAGTGATAGCCCAAGCCACTGGGCTACCAGCTAACGGCATACGATGGTTCAGCAGGAAGCATTGGATTCTCAACGCGCAGCAGGATTTTTTACGACCAGGCGAGCAGATAGAACCTAAGGGCAGAGGCGTAGCACTGCGGTCGTTACCTCCACCATGGCCAAGAATTGCCAAATTTGTCAAGCAATATCTGACGTGCGAGGGCCGCTATCAGGTAATTTACCAGCACGATTTCATGCTGTTAAATCATTTGAGAAATGGTCAGCTGATAAATATGCCATATTATCTATTGGGTTGTCTTAAGAACATGTCACGATATTCTGTTAACGCGAAGCACCCACTTCTGTCCCTAAAACATCACCGGTTAATCCAATTACTCATTAATAGAGGCCTTGCTTTAAATAATCCCCCACCCCCCATTCATCCCCAGCAGGAAGCTGAAATTCTACAACCAGAATATGAACCTCCTCGGCAAATAGAGGATATGCTTGAGCAAATCCCCCTTCAAAATCTTCAGCAGGCAGAACACATCCCGGAACAAGCCCATCAAACATCTCCGCAAACTGCTGAAAACGAACAAGCAGCAGTAGAAGTAACCGTAGAAACAACCCCAACCCCTGAAAAGGCCAATCCTTCCACCCCCATACTTCACATTTCTACTGATGACTCTGACGATAATATCCCCATTTCCCTACTTAAGAGAAAGAAGCGTCAGACAAAGGAAACCCCACCAAAAAGAAGAAAAACCAGGGTTTCAGCTAAGACATCTGTTGCTCCGGCTACTACCCCTGAAATTGACCTGAAGAGGAAAATGCCCGCATTTACGGCTTTCCTACCAAAACGAAGAACTCGGTCATCGTTAGTAGCCAAAATTCCGAACCCCCCTAGTTCACCACCCATTACTTTAAGAATCCATACCCCCACCCACCCCCAAAGTCCCTCCCCTTCACCCTCGGAAGTGGAAATGCAGAACGTTCATAGCTTTGTGACATCATATGTTAAGGCAGCTGATACACAAGAACCAGCTGCCGACACCCAAGGTAATAAGGATCGAATGGCTGTAACACAAGAACCACCTATGGGGAATAATGACCAGGATGATGAAGTGCAACCCCTGCCTTCACTGGAGCCTACTGCCCTGCAAGATCAGCCCACTATACTGGCCTTGCAGGAGGAAATTGAATTCCTAAAATTACAGATTCAGGATTATCAAGAGGAGATAATAAGGACTAAAGAAGCATATCAAAAGGAATTTAGCCTGCATGTTTTAGCGCGAGTGGCCTCGGCAGCAAAGAAAAGTGAAGACAATGAGTATATGTGCGCCACTTGTGGTGAAATATATACCCAAGCAGGATACAAGGTAGTGGCGGAGCCAATAGAGAAAGTTGCCACTGTTGCAGATGACACGGAAAGACCTGTTGTTGCACAGACAGAAGCACCACAACCCTCTGCTGGAATGAAAGAACCTGTTGTTACACAAGAACCAACAGGCTCCCAAGAGAAAGTGCACACAGAAGAACCTGTTGTTACACAAGAACCAACAGGCTCTCTGGAGGAAAAAGAGGACCAAATTAAAGAACTTACTGTAACACAAGAACCAGTAAGTTCCCCAGCAGAGAGTAAAGCAGGAGAGAATATAGACTCACCACGGCCCACCCAAATTATTATGGAGGAAGTTTTTACACAGAAATCCAGTAAGAAGGTACAGACCTACCCCGGCCTACCCAAATTACCATAGAACACAGTGAATCAGGACAGCAACAGGAAGAGACACTAGCTGCAAATGAAGAAAAAGATGTTGGAGTATCCCAGCCTACTCCAATAGAACAGATTATCCTTACTGATGCTTATACACAAACAGAGTCTCCCTCTGTCAATGATGCATGTATATAAACAGAAAGCTTTCAAACATTGAAAGGAAAATGGTGCAAAGAGCATGAGCAGTCAAAGGGCAAAGCATTTGAACAGCAGAAAGGGACCTGGTTCAATCACACATACAGGAACTGGGAAGCAATTGAGCAATGCAGAGCTCAATATAAAGAAATCACAGAGTTAAAAACCAGATTGTCCCAGATGTTTGAATTATTTCAAAGAATATTGGCCATGAGGAAACCATCTTTTAATTATGCAACATTTTTAAGGGAGAGATTGACGTTCTTACAGATAAAAGCTATAAGAGAAGGGAGACCCCACCAAGTGGTTACAGCAGAACAATTTATGCAAACTTTTGCAGAGGCACCTAAAAATGACCAAAATCTGCTATGTGAGCTTTATCTACACAATGAAGCAGTGTCCAAAGAAAGGAATAAGAATATGCTACCTGTGGTTGGTGACATATAGCTGAGAGCCTTTATTTCCTTTTTAGCCAACCAGCTCACTTGGCAGAATGCCTTCATCTCAGCCCAACATAATGAACAAAATTACCTTCTGTGGATTAGGGCTGAACCACAGAATGTAGCTACTTTTATTGTACAGCACCAAACATTGATAAAGAATTCTAATATGAGAAATCACCTCAGACAATTGCAAGCAATAGTCCTGAAGGACTGTCAGCACTATTTGAAAACTAAGGCACCCTTGGCTGTTAAGGCAAATAATTTGTTTTGGGAAAATTTCCCCAAAGAAAGGAAATAATATCATCCTTACAATCCAGCAAATCTGCAGGTAGCACTTACAAGGGTACCTTTCTATATTAAATGCATGCAACACTGTGCTGAGAGCTGGATAGGCTACAAGTTCAAATTTCCACTTTTATGGTTATCCGGGGAACAATATAAGGGTTAGTTTGGGTTATCTAATAAGGAGGAGGTAGTAGCATGGAGACAGATACAAACTGTCTGTGGTTTCAGAAAGAATTTCTACGTCACCTCCTACAGCTATTGTCTCAGTAATTTACATTGTTCATCCCAGTACTCCGACTCGAATTCAGAGTAAAACATTGCATGAGGACATGCAATATCTTCAGTTGGGGGGGATGTTAGGACCCTGAATTGACCAATTTTGACCTTATATTTCCATCATAATATTATCCTTTTTAGTCATAAGTTATAAGCTTTGATCACACAATGACTTGATCACCCCAAGGTATGGAGTAACCTCTCGCATATCTATATGTTTAATTGTTCACTGCATATTCGTAAGTACCTTTGTATTTATCTTGGGAAAGCTGACTAAATTGCTAAGTAATTGTCTTAAGCCCGCAGGAATTATAACTTATAGTTGCTGTAACACCAGAAACAGCAACTATGCAGTTGCTACAACACCAGAAGCAGCAACTAAGCAGTTGATATAGTCAGCAATAGAAATCATCTAAAGCGGGTATTTTGCATCAGCTGGGAATAACAACGGCAACTATCTGAGGAACGCTGACGTGGCTGAATCAAGCAATTGTCCAAAACAAGTAGAACACAGTTACCAGGACTCAGAACCAGAATAGCACGGGGAATCAGCGAAGAGGAATGTGCGTATCCCAAGGAAGACGGTCAAAGATAGTTACCAGCTGTGTAATAGCCAGAACCTAAACAAAGAATATATCATCATATTGTTGCAACAGCATCTCTGTAATTCTTATTTTTGATTAAACGGGTCAACCAATTGAACCGTAACAATCTATTGTAATAGATGTCTCCTCTATAAAGAGGAGACATCTACATTAGTCAGGGGAGTCTGTAAGAGAAATTTGTGAGAATATCAGCAAGTTTGAACGTTATTGTACTCAATTTTTGACAGATGAATAGAAGGACGTTCTGAGTATTTAAACTATTCTCCGTGTTCTGGGGAATCTTGTGAGAGGGACTGGGCCCACCTTCCTCACAAGATTCACCCATTTACTTTGCTGTCAAGTGTGTAAGTGTGTGGTAGTTTCTTTCTGCAGATACTCTGTTTGGATTCTGTAGCATTACCTCTTGCAATTCTGTTTTGCTAGCACTCTGTTTTATTAGGTTATTTGAAGTTATGCAAGCGTGTTTCACCGGTGAATCTGAATGCAGTGTGTGTTAGCAATCTGATTCGAGGGGCAGGTGCTGAACGTCCTCGCTTGGAGGATAGGGTCCTGATCCTCTGCCAACAGAGCATCTATCTTTTTGTTTCCTAGATCTGTAATTTAAATTAATTCCTTTTATTTTATCAGCACTGTGATAACCTAGTATAAGAGCTAAGTATACTACAACTTTCGATGCTTTTAGAATTCAAGTACAAACAGTACGCAGTAGCCTTTGGAATAAAAAGACTTTCCCAGGTTGACAATTAATGTGGTACTTGATTGTTTAATTAATAAACAATTCAACTAGCCAACAAGGACTAGGATTCCCATCAAATGGAATTCCTTGATCGGTGGACTTTGGAGTTGTTGCCATATGTCTCAACCTAAGATCAACTAAGGAGTGAGCGTGGAGGATGTTATCCACGGTCCGTTAATTTTATTTTAATCAACATAACATAACAAAACAAAACATGTATAATCTAGGCAATGTAGGTTTTAACCCTGTACATAAATTACCTGCATAATAATTCTAAAACAAAGAAAATAAACAATGCAAGAGAATATCACATAAAACACATATACATACAGATTTTCCCCTGGATCCCAAAACCGGGACTACCAACTTGATTTTTCATTATATTCCTTTCAATGTTATAATACATATTTATACATGCCGAAGCATCTAATACCATGGATTGAAAACCATCGCATCCAATACCATGGATCAAAAAACCACCGCGTCCAAATCCATGTGCAAAAATCATGCACAAAACCATAGGTGGGTCCACCCAACCTAACGTAGGGTCTAAAACCAAAATTCTCCAGACCCCATAAAGTGGGGTTACATGTGCCCCTCAAACCCCCTATGACCTTCCCCTCTCTAACCCTCGGTTAACTACATGGGCTAGTCGTGGAAAGAATCTAACACAACCCAACATTCTCCCACTTGTTGTTTCTTTCCACAGAGGGCCACAAGAAAGCTTAGTCATTTATCCAGCCCTGCAATGGCCATTGTTTCTCTACACCAAGGGAACTTCTCAGAGCTCACATATTTTGTCAATGCGTCTGCAGTATTCTTTAATGTGTCCACCTTTACCAACAACACCTTTTTGTCTTCTATCATATTCCTCACAAAGTGACACTGAACATCAATGTACTTTGTCTTTGAATGATATGCAGGATTCTTTGCCAAGAAAATTGCACTTTGGTTGTCACAGTCTATCCTGATAGCTTCCTATACTAACCCCATACTTGAACACAATCTCTGCAACCAAACTGCTTCCTTGCTTGCATGAGTGGCTGCCATGTATTCTGCCTCTGTAGTTGATAGTGCCACTACAGATTGTTTATTACTCATCCAAATGACTGCACCTCCAAATAGGTTAAACACATACCCACCTGTAGATCTTCTCTGATTTAGATCTCCACCCCGGTCTACATCAACAAATCCATGAATATCGAACACTCTATCCAATCCTGGTCTTCCTTGGTAGCAAAAACCGTAATCACTAGTGCCATGAAAAAAACTAAAAACCCGCTTTACTGCTTTCCAATGCTCATTTCCTGGTTTTGACATAAACCTTATCAACACTCCCACTGCATGTACAATGTCTGGTCTAGTATAGACCATTACATACATCAGACTACTGACTACACTTGCATTTGGAACACAGGACATGTCCTCTTCCTCTTCTTGTGTCTTGGGACACTGTTTAGCAAATAACCTCACACCTACAAGAATAGGAACCTTCACCAGTTTACTATCCTACATATTAAACCTCTGCAATATTGTCTCAACATACTTCCTATGGTTTAACTAGAGCTTCCTCTTTGCCCGATCTCTTTTAATTTCCATGCCCAAAATATAGTTTGCAGCACCAAGATCTTTCATGTCGAATTTGGAGGACAATTAGGTCTTCAAATCCTAGATAACTTCTTTGTCATTTCCAACCAACAACATATCATCCACATACAATACTAGATAAATAACACGGTCACCAATTAATTTAAAATACATACAGTGATCAGCTTTGCTTCTGGTGAATCCAAATCCCCATATAAATGTATCAAATTTCTTATACGACATCCTTAGTGACTGTTTTAACCCATACAGAGACTTCTTTAACTTGCATACCAGTTCTTTCTTACCCTTCACTGCAAAGCCTTTAGGCTGCTTCATGTAGATTTCCTCTTCCAGATCCCCGTGAAGAAATGTTGTCTTCACATCCATCTGTTCTACCTCAAAATCAAAAGCAACAAAAACAGATAAAAGTAATATAATAGAAGTTACCTTGGCAACAGGAGAAAAAATATCACCAAAATCAATTCCCAGCACATGGGAATAACCTTTTACTACCAACCGAGCTTTATATTTCTCCATTTTTCCTTCTGCATTTGTCTTCTTCTTGAACACCCATTTTCTGCCAATAGGTTTGCTTCCAGCCGGAAACTCCACCAGATCCCAAGCCTCATTTTTATGAAAAGATGCCATTTCATCAACCATGGCCTCTTTCTAGAGTTTTCCATCCTTTGAATCCATTGCTTCCTTCACAGTTATGGGATTATCATAAAAAACAGATAAAGAAAAATTTGAATAGAAAGCAAATGGACTATACCTTTCTGGCTGCCTTGTTTCTCGAACTGATCTTCTCATAGCCAGAGTTTGTGGCTCTTCATCTTCTGATTCCTCTACTGTAGAGTTTGATTCTTCCTCCTTTAGCTCAAACTCTATCATCTCAAGTTCCTTTGGTTGGACTTCATGTTTAATAATATCTTTCACCTCTCTGAACACCACATCTCGGTTGTACACAACCTTCCTTGTTAGAGGGTTCCAAAGCTTATAACCCTTTAAACCATACTTATACCCAATAAAGATGCACTTTTCAGATTTACTATCCAACTTGGTTCATTTCTCCTTTGGAACATGTACATATGCATCACATCCAAATACCCTCAGATGTGAAATAGAGGGTTTATTACCAGTCCATACCTCTTGTAGAGTCTTATCCTCCAACACTAATGAAGGTGACCTGTTGACCAGGTAAGATGCAGTATCCACCATCTCTGCCCAGAATTCCTGTCATAACCCAACACCACTGAGGATGCTTCTTTCCCTTTCCATCAACATCTTCTTCATTCTTTCTACAACTCCATTTTGCTGAGGTGTATATGGAGTAGTCTTCTTCCATGATATACCACACTTCTTACAGAATTCTTCAAATTCCTTGCTACAAAACTCTCCACCATTATCTATCCTCAACATCTTTATCTTCTTCTCTGTCTAATTTTCCATGAGAGCTTTAAATTGTTTAAACCGGTCAAAGACTCCAAATTTCTTCTTAAGGAAATATATCCATGTATTCCTTGAGAGGTCATCTATAAATTATACATAGTACACAGACTTACCCAGTGATGGAACCTTCATAGGTCCAAACACATCACTGTGCACAAGCTCTAATATATGTTTTGTCCTCTTACTACCAGAGGGGAAACTCACTCGATTTTGCTTCCCGTATACAAAATTTTCACAGAAATCAAAATCCAGAGAGCTGTTACTCATACCTTCTACCATACCTTTATCATGAAATATTCGAAGGCCCTTCTCTCTAATATGTCCAAGCCTTTGATGCCACAACGTGTTTCTCTCTAGAGACCACTAGATTTTCTACTCCACTTTCCAGGACCACAGAATTGTTGCACCCATCAACAATAGTGCTACCTTGCACCTTGTACAAATTTCCAATCCAAACTCCTCGTATCAATACTAGTGCTCCCCAAACCATCTTGCAGGTATCCTTCTTGAACACTGCTTTTACACCTGCATCATCCAACTTGCTTACAAAAATCAAATTTCTAGCTAATGTAGGAATATCTAGAACACTTGGAAATGTTCTAACCCTTCCACTTTGCAGCTTCAACTTTACTTTTCCATGACCAACGATTGTAGCCTTCTTATCATCCCCTAATAAGACATCACCACCATCATATTTCTGATACTCGCAGAACCACTCTCTATGGGGAGTGAAGTGAAAGGATGCACCTGAGTCAATTAACCATGCCTCATGATCTACATGTGTACTTGAAGAAGCCAAGTACACATCCCCACCTTCATGTGAGGTGGTTTTCACCTCTACAGAAGGAGCATCATAAGATCCCTTTCCTTTGTCCGGAGCTTTAGATTTATAGTCCTTTTTGTAGTGCCCTTCCTTTCTACATTTCCAGCACACCACCTTTACAGGTTTTCTTGGAGATTTAGATCTCCCTCTAGATTTAGATATCCCACTTAATGACTTATTTTTGTTTCTATTCTGGGACCATCCTCGTATAGAAAAGGAATCACCATTCTGGCTCTCCATATTTTTCCATCTCATCCCCTCCATCAGCAAGGCTAAGACTATTTCATCAAACTGCAAGGTAGTTGTATTGCTACCTATTGCAATAACCAGGCTATCCCACGAATCTGGTAGAGAGCACAACAAACTAATGCACTTATCTTCATCTGAAATTTTAATATCAACAGATGCCAACTGACTTACCACAGTATTAAATGCGTTCAGATGCTCTGTCACCAACTCTCCATCTTTCATCCTCAGGTTATACAACTTTTTCTGCAGGGCTAGTCTATTCACCAGAGACTTAGATTGGTACAAAGTCCCTAACTTGTCCCACAAATCCTTCACCGTAGCTTCTCCTGATACATTAAGCAATAATGAATCTGAGACACACAATTGTATTGTGCTCTTTTCCTTATGATCCAACTTCTTCTATTCTTCATCAGACACTCCCATTGGTTTAGTACCCGGATCTACCACGATCCACTGATCTTTATCTAACAACAGATCCTCCATCTTGAGTTTCCACAACTCAAAACTTTGACCATTAAATTTCTCGATCTCTATCTTTCCACTACTCACCATCTTCCTTCACCACCAAAATCAGTCTCACAGATCTCCCATTGAACAGGGTCTACTATAGGCCCGAGTGAAACCCATCAGCAATAAAGGTGTCCCCTTGAAGCCAAAATAGCTCTGATACCAAATGTAGGTTTTAACCCCATATAGAAATTACCTGCATACGAATTCTAAAACACAGAGAATAAACAATGTGAGATAATATCACATAAAAAACATATACACAAAGATTTCCCTTGGATCCCAAAACCGAGACTACCAGCTTGATTTTTCATTATATTCATTTCAATGTTATAATACATACTTATACATGCCAAAGGATCCAATACCATGGACCAAAAACCATCGCGTCCAATACCATGGACCAAAAAGCCATCGCGTCCAAAACCATGTGCGAAAATCATGCACAAAACCATAGGTGGGTCCACCCAACCTAACATAGGGTCCAATACCAAAATTTCTAGGGCGCTGCCCCAAACCCCATAAAGTGGGGCTACGAGTGCCCCTCAAACCCCTTGTGACCTCCCTCCATCTAACCCTCAGTTAACTACGTGGGCTAGTCATGGAAAGAATATGGCACAACCCAACAGGAAAAAGGATTACCAGAAACTGTGAACTACCTCAGTAAACCAAGGACTTAACATACGTGTAGGCAATCTCCATGAATTATGTGTTTGGTGTATCACAATGTACAAGGTGGCTGACTCAGTTACCTAAGGATGGATAGCAACCTAATGTAGTCCTCGCATATATACCCAAAATTATGTGGAGGCCCAATCTGTGTTAGCATTGTCTAATGTGAAACTACACAGCGAGATCATTCCTTTATACTTTACGTACTATAACACTGCCCTATATACTCGAAGGTACATGGACGGGCTACGATATACTTACATATGTGGAATGAGGTACCACACTTGGAATGTATTGTAGACAATTAATTATAGTTGATATGTTTTATGACGTCAGAACACATCTCTAGCCTAGAACCTCTAAATGTTATGTGTTAAGTTACAATGCTCCATTAGGTTAATTGAGATAACGTTTAAGTTGATCTTCTTAAGAATTTTCCTTTCAAGGTTCACCACGTGATGTATGTTTCCAATTCCTAGAAAGCAACTAACATGAGAAACATTCTTTCATTCAATTAAAAATGAAAACTATAGCTAGTAAGGGATAGAGCAATCAGATCTTTGACAAAGAGCAAAGAGCACACCTAATGCAATTTCCCTAGTTATTCCTATCAATCATTCACAAACTACAATATGCAAGATGTAAGTTTTTCTTTTTAGTCCCTTTAGTGTTTAAATGAACAAAAGGAAACTAATGCACATACAATCAATCAATCTTTTTGCAAGAACGAAGACTTTACAGCAATTCCTTTTCGAAAGAAATGAAGACTTTTACGACACTTTCTTTTGAGCAAAGATTAATCAACTATAAACTAAATTTGATAATGAATTGATAGTGATAAAGAAATAATTTAAGAAACACTAAACAATCAAGGCCAATGTAGGGCTACGAGAGGAAACAAAAATTGATTTTAGAATTACAACAATCATTGATCTTTCAACAAGAAAAAAAAGGATATTTGGGAAAAATCAAGTCAAAGCTGGGTTTTTCGACCTAAGGAGGATCAGCACAGCCTTGAATGGGAGATAGTGAGATTTAGAGCACTATCCTGAAGCCAAGGGCGCTTGTTACACAAAAAAATTTCACCATGACTTTCTATAGTTTGTGTGAGTCCATCACCACTCATACATACCTCCTTTGCAAGTCTTAAGCCTCGGCTCTTCATGTCAAGCCTTGAAAATGGGAGAAATACCTTAAAAATATCTCAAATACTGGTCTCGCACTTTCTCCTAGCTTTGCCTACGGTACCACACCCAATGGTCATGTCTCCTGTGAACCTGACCACTCTGTCTGTTAAGTGATGGGTGCGAACCCCTGTAAAAGTTAAAAAGGTGTGCGTTCGTTCTTAAAAACTCACCTTGGGTCACTTCTATATGCTTCTAGAAGGAATATTATGTTGGCAAGTCCGCTCCACCTTGGTTCATCCATTCCATAACTAAGGGAGCTAAATCCATGATATGAGGTGCTTATCCCATTGAAGGAGGAACTTATCCCTTCAATGGTGGACTTGCAATTTCCTCCATTTGGACTATAAATTCAGGCATTGGGCTAGTTGTAGGGGAGGTTGAAAGCTAAATATTCTTGAGGGTAAATGCTGCTAGAAATTAGACTTCCTTTTTAAGCTTGTGAGAGGAGAGATCACATACCTTTAATTTCATTTGGGAAGTGAGTGAGGCTTGTCAAAGTAGAGGAGATTCTTGTTGGACCCTGGAAAGAGCTTGTGCAACATCAAGGCAAGGTTGTAAGGTTCTTTTATTCATAAAGTTAATACAATCAAGTTTTTTTTTCTCAATGAACTGTCTCTAATGGTTATTTTATGAGCTCCTTGATCTTCATAATGAACATGTTTTATTATAGTATCTATGCAGGTGTTCTTTGATGTGTGTCTGTTTGTGTATGCAAGTTATTAAAAGGGAACTACTCGAAGTTGTTGGAACAAAGTTGCCACAAACAAGCGTTGGACCGAGGTAGGGTCTATTAAACCTCTTAGTTTTCATTTATGAATTGTAACATGTTTAGAGAAAAGTAGATTTGCATGTGCTTCTTGTTGCTAGATATCATTTGATACTAGGGAGATTGGTCTTGTTCACAAGAACGATTTATCCGGCCAACAAATTGGCGACTCCACTCGGGAATGGTTTTGGTTTTTAATTTGTATTTGCTTTGAATTGAGAAACTTGAGTTTTGGTTTTTGATTTTGCCTTGATGTGTGTCGGATTGGGTACTTGTTAGATCCTGGCTTGATTTTTATTTTTTGGATTTTTGGAAGAGGACCGCACCTTCTGCGTTAGGTACAGTGCGGACTTGTCCGCACTGTTACTGTATAACACAAAGCGGTACCGCACCTGGTTCTACTGGGAGCCTACGAACCCTATCAAAAGTTTGAAAAACCTAAGATCCTTCCGCCTAGTTCGGTTTAGTTTTTCTCCATAGCTATTAGTTTATGCCCAGATCTGCACTTGTCTTGACAAAAGTTCCTTGTGAGTTAGTTTTCATTAGCATTCTCGTTTGAAGTGATTTTTTAGAAGTTTTGCCTGTTGGATTTATTTTTGCTTGGTCTTTGTAATAGCTCAGAGATCAAAAGCCTTAGAGCCTTAGATCACTCTGGTATCTCTGGTCTTCTTGCTGAGTTTGACTAGTTTATGAAATCTATCCTTGAAGAGAGATAGATCCATTTTTCCTCTTTTGCAAAAAATTGATTAAAATTGATTGAAAGTTTCAAATTTCATTTTTTATTAAAACATAATTGGGTGTTTTTGATTAGTTTGTTGATCTGAACAAATTGATCCTTAGTTAGCTGAAAAACTAAGTCAAGCATCCTCAAAAACATTTCAAGTTTCTTTTCAATCCATTTTTGTTTAGATCTCAAGATTAGATTATAGTTTTGATTCTTTCATAGAAATTATAAAAGCTTATAGAAAAAATTGTTTTCAATAGTTTTTAGAGTTTTTGTAGAAATCTTAAAAGCTCTCTTGAAAGAATTGTTTGTTTTTGTAGTTTTTGATTATTGAAAAGCAAAGGGATTTTCCGTGAGCGTGATTAGTACTCCCATTTTTAAAGTTCTTTGAAAAAGACAAAAAGTTTTCCTTTCAGTTGTATGTTAAGAGAAAGATATGATTTTCAAAGCAATGCATTTTCAACTCTTCCTTAGCTAGAAATTCATTGAAAAGAAAAGGAATTGTTTATCATATTAGGTTCATTTTTTAATGTTTTGGAGTCGAGTCTTCACACCATAAAGTTTTGTCTCCGCACCCATTGACTTAAGAAACAACCAATAAAATTAACACTTAATTAAAATCCATCTAGCAATATTTTTATTTTCTAGGGCTCTTTTCAACAACATAGCTTAGGCTAGTATCTTGGAGTAAGGAGTAATTAACTCTCCAAGATAGTCTAAACAAACAAGTAGTCAATCTTACGGTAGGGAGAAAATTCCAATTGTTACATCTATGCTCTGGGAAAGCTCCTCTTAAAGGAGAAGCACAAGATCATATCTGAACCAGTGTGGGAATCAACCCTTCCTCATTGGGAATGATAGAAGATATTCACGTATTAAAAATGGTAAACCTCGGATTGACCATTGTCGAGGAGCCTGGGGTCACTTGTTGGTAAACTGATTATGTCAAGGAGCCTTCAAGGGGATTGAGCTTGTTACTTGCCCTTGCGTGCGTATCGGATCGTAGACTGTTCCCCTAGGTATATTTGTTTCCATTGGTAACCTTAGTGGCCATAATCTATAGGATTCTTTCCTAGGTGATGATGGAGGGAAGATCCCACTGTACCTGTAGCAGATGTCGACTAGACTCACTTGGACTCTCTGGGGGGTTATCTTCACTCGAGACGGTTATAGTGGAGAAACTTGTGCCAGTCTGTTCCATTAAGCAGGTTGTCGGGGTAACTGTTCCAACCACCATTTCTGTATTGAATTCTGCGACGTTGGATTTCATCACCAACTAGTGTTTTTGATCCGGAAAGATACTATTTGTGTGTGGTTTGATCTCCTAGATTTATTAGGCGTGTGCTTAAAATTGTTTGGTTCTTTAGAGACTTTAGGTGGTTTTCTTGAGATTTCCTTTGTTTTCATGTGAAGTAATTAAATAATTAATCGTGGCTGAATTATCGAGACAATCCCGTCGACTTCGGGGGCAGCCTCCCGAATTTACACCAAGTGAACTTGAAGGCTGCGAGCTCTTGTCACACGTAGTGAAAGTAGAGTTGGGTCACCAGAGGCTGGAGAGTCTTCGTTAATCATACATCCTGATTATCTAGTTCAAGAAACAGAACATATTTTTGAACCAATTTCATTTTATGAAGTTATTAGTAGTATTACTCCTACTAGTTCATTAGTCGAAGAACTTGAAATCCTTGAACCTAAAACTGAACCTACTGCTACTCCATATTCGAGATTTACTTCTCCTGTTTCTAGTGGTCCTAGTTCGCCTAGGGTAAATAGTATCATTACCTAGAATCTTCCTTCTGGACTCATTTCCATAGAAGAACTTGTAAGTTCGAACGAAGGTATAAAAATCCCCGAAAACCAACCAGCTATCAAACTTAGGGAGCGTGAATCCATTTTCTATAGTCCCATTAGAGGTGACGCTTGGTATATTTCATTGACCAACTTTTTAGAAAATCCAGGTCTCCTGTCTTCACCACCTCACTTTCCTTTCCATCCAACACCCAGAGGTTATTATCCTCCTTTTGAATATGTCGAGACAGTCATCTTTGTTTTCTCAGACGCTAGAAACATTTTTACATGGCCGTCCTTCTGTTCCTCCTGGGTATCTTTCTTTATCTAGTACGTCTTCAGGAGCATCTCCTCAACCCATCGAATATGTAGTATCTCCTGGTAATAGCGGAACTAAACCGTTAAGTGTCGAAGAGATTTTTATGATGTCTGGTACTACTCCTAACCCGCAACCTCAAGGTAGTTCAATAGCGCCTTGGGGGCAGCCGCAAGGTACTCAAATACCGCTTAGGGGGCAACCTCAAGGTAGTCCACTACCACCTCGGGGACAACCTCAAGGACAGTACATCCCTACGGGACAATATTTTTCTCAAGGTCAACCCTAGTACCAATATGTACCTCAAGGTCAACCTCAGTTTCAATATGCGCCTCAAGGTCACTACCAACCTCAAGTTCAATACCAACCTCAAGGTTTCCAACCACCTTAAGGTCAATCATTTGTTCAAGGAACGGGAAATGTACCATATAATTATCAACCTTACACTCAACTTGGTTTTGGTCCTCAATATGCTCAACCTATTATGGGTCCATACCCCAAAATGAACGTGGTGTGGAATCAATAGACTTCGCAACCCAGTTTGTAGTTGTCATCTCAATCTGGACAGCCTTTGGTTTCTGGTTCACCCCAGCAACCTGTCCAGCCTACTACTCAAAATTCTACACCCGGGGTAGTTCGTCAGCCTGGGCCTTGTTCACCTCGAACTCCGCCCCAAACGTTTGCTGCGACTACTGCGGCCTCTGTTCAATCCACCCCACCTATTTTTGGAGTATCAGTAGCTCCGGTTTCTACTATTTCTGTATCAACTCCTCAAGCCTCTTTACCTCAGTCCGGACCTACAATCCAGACTCCGATTTCAATGCCTATAGGACAACCTGGGCCTAGTACGGTTTTCACAAGTCAACCTCAATTTACTTATCAACCATACCAGGGACAGTACCAATTCGGTCCTCCTATGCAGAGCCTGACTTATCAGTATCGACCATACCCTAGGTATACTTATCAATAATCTCAACAACCCTAGTATGGTCTGGTTAATCCTAGTTTTCCAGGAGGATATAATATCCCAAATGCAAATCCGATTCCGAGTTATCTCGGATATCCTCCTCCTAGGGCTGGTCTTATGACCCCAAGTTTTTCGGATCCGAACTGTCAGCTACCATTTATAGCAACTTTGGATTTACCTGACTTGTCGCACCTATGAACAATCCCATTAATTATATTTCATTTTGGTCGCCAATGCCGAATAAGTTTCCCAGTGATATACCAAAGTTTGAGGGGAAGTCAGGAGAAGATTCGTCTAATAATGTGATGACTTACCATCTCTGGTGTGCATCGAATTCCATTATAGATGATTCAATTCATCTTCGCCTTTTTCAACGCACTTTGATTGGCCTTGCAGCCAAGTGGTACATTGAGTTGCCGCGAGGCTCTTTTTATAATTTTAGTCAGTTAGCCACTTCCTTCCTTACTCATTTTCAGTTGCCAGTCTGATATGAAAATGGAACAGAATTATTAACTTCATTAAAACAATCGATGTCCAAATATATTTCAGACCATATTCATGAATGGCGACGTCGACGTCGTTTAGTGAAAGTTTTTATCCCGAACCAAATTTTGGAAGAATGGTTTGTAAAATCATTATTACCTAAAATAATTGAAGATGTAGCCAAGGCAGGAGTAGTTACCGAAGAGAAAGTAATTGCTCAAGCTCAATACCTTGACTTAGTTTATACATAGTCAAGTACTTTACACGAGAAAATCCCCGACCTTCCAAAACAAAATCAAATAACTGCACCTCCCTCAAGGTAGCATGCCGCTGACAGTATGATTGGTACTGTTAATACCAAAAGTAAGAAGAAATCCTCCAAGAATTCTTCTCCTATTATAACTTTAACAGATTCCCTGAAGGGAGAGTCTTCAACTGAAATTTCTGCCGATGTCCATGTCATAGAATCATCTACGACCAAATCAAAATCTATTGGTAAGAAGAAAGGCAAGAAGAAGAATGAGCAAAACTCGAAGGAGAAATCAAATAAACCTGAATCTACTGACAAGAAACATAAACCTCGCTATCCTTGTCTCATCTATGATGAGGAGCATTTTACAAGAGATTGTCCACATCGTGCTGAGGTTGCGAAAATATCAAAGTTTCTCAAACACCTGTTGTTTTGAAGGATCCTTTTCCGAGTCAAGACAGTAAGATGATAGGTTCTTCCTCTAGTGCCTCGGAAGAGCCCATAATGATGATGTCCCATGTTAGGATTGCGACACGATCGCAAGATTATGGAAGTAAGAGTCCTATTGGTGGTAAGGAAGCAGAATCTTCTAATTCCAACCCATCAACCTCAGCTACATCTGGTTCTGATCCGCTACAGATCGAGAAACCTAATCCAGACTTAGTAATCAAACCACCTGCTAAAGGTATACTTCGAAAGTCAGATTTCAATCCACATGCGAGAGCTGCTCAAAACTATAACATTGTTGAAGATTTAGCTATTTCACCTTCAACAACGTCAGCTTTGGAGATGCTACAATCTTGTCTAGCACAGCGTAAATTGTTATTGTCGACTATAGGAGTTGCTGATCTTCAGGATTCAAACCTCATAGTCTTCAGTTTAGAAAGTAGTACACCTCGTTTACCTCATCAAATGGCTTTCCAGATTCCAGTGCTAGTCAAAAACAGACCTTTCTTTAGGACTATGATTGATGAGGGAGCTTCAACGTGTATTATGTTGATACAGTGTTGGAAAGCCCTTGGTTCTCCTACACTTAATCAATCACCGATGATTCTGAAGGCCTTTAATGGCCGAGGGTTTCATCCTTATGTCATTTTGTAGGACTTACCTATAGGGGTTGAAGGAAAAACTGTTAATCTAGATGTGGAGGTGGTTGATGCCCCTATGGATTACAACCTTCTTTTGGGTCGTAGCTGGTCTTACGCCATGAATTTTGTTGTTTCATCGGTCTTTCGGCTCATTAAGTTTCCACATAATGGAAAGATCATTATAATAGATCAGTTAACTTACTTTTCATCCGACCCATCCTCTGCTGAGAGTATTCAACATGTTGGTAAAACCACTATCCCTTATAAGGATGTTGGGGTAGGATTAGTTAAAGATTCTAGTTTACTTGGAATTTTTTTATTTCCTCCTCCCAACGTATTGTCTCCTTTCGTGACTGTTCATATGATTTCGTTAGAATCCATTGTTCTTGACGATCCTTGGATCATTCCATTCGATTTCGAGGTGGACTCTTTTGGTGATGACATGCCTTTGAGTCCCTTTGAGGTAGGTTATCAGGCTGTACAGTCGTTTTCCAACTCAAGTTCAACCAATCTTGATCTAGTGAATGTGATCCATGGAGAATCACTTTCAGTCTCAACCTCAAATTCAACAACCTTTTTTGAAACTGTTCACACTGATGAGCAATTCGGGAACTTTTGTATGTTGATGAGTTACCATGGGAAGATCTTCATCATCGATCTTAGTTTTTACCTTAGATTGATCATTTTGAGAATGATTTTTCATCTATTTTTACTGCTGAATATGTTAAAGAACCACAAAATCCATTGAAACATCCTAATTCTAAACAAAATTTAGCAAATATTTCTTGAACGATTCCTATCGACATTTCAGTCAAACCTGGGATTGTTGAAAAAATTCACATAGGTGCTTCTTGTACAGACACTGAATTCAAAACATATAAAGCCCTATTTCAAGAATTTTGTGACGTGTTTTCCTGGTCCTATGAGAAAATGCCAGGAATTAATCATTCAATTGTTGTGCATGAGATCAAAACTTACCCGGATGTTAAACCCGTCTGGCAACGTTTGCATCAGATACAACCACGAAAAGTTGCTGCCATCAAGATGGAAGTTGAGAAATTACTTAAAGTAGGTTTCATTTATCCAATTCCTTTAACGGATTGGGTATCGAATATTGTTCTGGTTACTAAAAAACAAGGGACAATAAGAATATGTATTGACTATAGGGATATTAACCGTGCTTGTCCCAAGGACAATTATCCAACACCCTATATCGATCAAATTATCGATGATTGTGCGGGTAGTGAAATTTTCTCCTTTATGGATGGATTTTGCGGTTACAATCAAATTAACATTCTACCTGCCGATAAACCAAAAATGGCATTCATTTTTCCATGGGGAACCTTTGCTTATTGCAAGTTACCTTTTGGATTGAAGAATTCCGACACAACTTTTCAAAGGGTTGTCTTATGCATTTCACGACATCAAGCACATTGTGCAGCCTTATCTCGATGATTTACCTACCCATTCTTTACGTAGAGCCGACCATCTCACTCATTTACGAGCAATTTTTGTGAGATGTAGGCATTATCGGATTAGGCTAAATCCCCAGAAATGTGTTTTCTGTATCGAAGCAAGTCGTTTACTAGGATTTGTTGTATCCAAAGCCGACATTCATGTCAATCCTTCAAAGGTCGAAGCCATCGTTAAATTCCCACCTCCTTCAACCCTTCGCCTACTCCAAAGTTTGCAAGGGAAAGCAAACTTTTTACGTTGTTTCATTCCTAACTATGCCGAGATTACAAAAGGTTTCACCAGGGTGTTGAAACAGAACACTCCATTCTTTTGGGATGAGATAGCTAACAAATCTTTCAATGCACTTAAATACACGTTGACCCATGCGCCATTATTGCAACCTCCCAACTACAACCAGGATTACTTCTTGTACCTCACCGCTTCCCATTCCACCATTGGGATGGTCTTAGTTCAACAGGATGAATTCAAGAGTGAACATGTGATCCATTATCTTAGTCAGACTCTAACTTTGACTGAGTTAAAATATTCACATGTGGAGAAACTGGCCTTGGCAGTAGTACAAGCTGTTCAAATATTTCGTCATTACATTTTACTACGTAAAACCACCGTTATTTCTGACTGTAACCCTATGCAATACATTTTAACTAAACAATTGCTAGGGGCAAGTATTCTAAATGGATTGTCATCCTGCAGGAATTTGACTTGGAATTTCAAAAGGCCAAGTCAAATAAGGCTTTGGTTTTTGCAGAATTGATGTGTGACTTCCCTCGTGCTGATACTGAACATGTGGCAGAAGAACCCATTGCGGATGAACCCTTGTTCCTTATCAGCACTATTGATCCATGGTATGGATATATCATTGTCTATCTCCAGACCCAATCTTTTCGGCCTGACATCTCACGATCTTAGCGCCAGAAAATACGCTTCCAATCCCAACCTTACACTATTATTGGAGATACTCTTTATCTTCGTGGGGTGGACTCTATTTTTCGACATTCTCTAACTCATGACAAGGCTGAAAAGGTTCTTAATGATTGTCACTCTAGAGCGTGTGGTGGTCATATGTCTGGGTATGCCACAACCCAAAAGATCTTCCGCGTTGGCTATTTTTGGCCGTCCTTATTCAAAGATTGTATCACTACAATCCAGAAATGCCACAATTGCCAAATTTTTTATCGTAAGATGCGTGCTCCACCTTCTCCTCTCCACCCTATAATTGTCGTCGGTCCATTCGTGAAATGGGGTCTCGATTTTATTACATGTAACCCTCACTTGGCTGGGGGGCATGCGTATATCATCCTTGCAGTATATTATTTTACTAAGTGGGTCGAGGTGATGCCTACATTTTCGGGAGATGGAAAAACTACTGCGATCTTCATTTTCAATCATATAATTGCTAGGTTTGGTGTTCCTCAAGTGATTATCACTAACCATGGGAGTCACTTTCGAAACATCATGATGACTGAACTAACAGATCAGCTTGGCCTGCATCACGATAGTTCCACACCATATTACCCACAGGAAAATGGTTTGGTTGAGGCAATCAACAAAGTTCTAATCACCATGATTCGACGAATCATTGGGATTCATAGGTCGAATTGGCATAACATGTTATTTTCAGTGCTTTGGGCATACCGAACCTCAGTCAAAACATTAACAGGTTTTACTCCCTTTCAACTGGTTTACGGTTTAGAGGTAGTACTACCCATTGAATGTGAAATCCCGTCATTACAAATTGCCGTACAATTATTACTAGCCACTTTCGAAGAGGAAAAATGTTTATTATACTTATCTCAATTAGATGAGAATCGACGTGAGGCTACATTAGCTATTGAAACTCATGCCAAAAGAATTAAAAATCAGTATGATCAAAATGTTACACCCCACAATTTTTCAGAAGGAGACCTAGGCTTACTTTACGATCAAGCAAATGATAAGCTAGGGGCTGGAAAATTTGTACCCATGTGGCATGGTCCATATATTGTTAAGCGAAGTTGGCAAAAGGGGCCTATGAATTAGAATATTTTGATGATGTCTCTTTAGGTAAACCTAGGAATGGACTTTATCTAACATGATATTATGCTTAAAAGATTAGTGTGGAGATTTTTAGACTAGTTTCTTTCTAAGCTTGGTGTGTTTTTAGATTAGGAATGCGTGCTTTACTTTAGAGAGTGTTTTCATCATTATTCCTGCTTATCTTGATTTTACTCTTGATATTGTAGATGTCGACACCTCTCCAAACATACATCGGTTTTGTTGATGGTGCTTGTCGTAGTACACGAAACATCTCTTCCATAGCTTGGGTTATCTATTCACCCTCTGACAAGTTAGTATCTATGCATGGGGTAAGCCTCAGTTAAACAATGAACAACATTGTAGAATACAGTGCAGTGATTGAGTTAATATCTAAATCTATTTCATTTGGAATTCAGAGTTTGATTGTTAGGTTAGATTCGGAACTCATTGTATTATAGCTTAATAGAGTTTATGCCATTAGAAATCCAGTGTTATTGCGATTATTTTTGAGAGTCCGTCTCTTGGAACGATAATTTGATTACATCGAATATCAGCACATTCCAAGATATTTAAATACATTAGTAGATGCAGTTGCTTCTCAAATGTTAAATAGCCATTTGCATTAAATCAAACTGTAAATTTAAAAACATCCCATAACATGTTTTGCAATATAACCAGTAATAGTAATATAGCATAGCATAGAAGTGTGTCAAAATATACATCGTCTTCAATCACAGGTTGAAAAACACCTTATGATCGGCAAAAATGATAGCACAAAAAAGTCCAAAAATGAGTCTACAAGGCAATCATCCTATCACTAGTGATGATCACGATAAGACACCACTGCTCGAGCCACCCTAAAAAGGAACCTCCTAAAAGGTCCTGGGACCCCAATCACATAGCGATGTAACCTAAGAGGAATTTCATCTATGCTGGTCTCCTAAATATCTGCTATCAAGCGCTCTAGATGACTCTCCAATTCAGCCAAGGTCTTTGTTGATTGGTCCTGTACGGGTTGGCTATCTTCAATCATAAGGCTGGAGAGCGGTTGGTCGCCATGGACCCACATCTGCATTTAAAAACTTTTTACTATCAGTTTTTGGAAAATTTAAAACAAAAAAATATATAATTTAAAAAATGTTGAAAACAATTTTACCTCTATCATCCCATTGCTCTCCTGGTGGAAGAGCCATGTTGGGATCACCACGATAATCCATCCCAGCGTATGGAAAATCCTGAATCAAAAAGAGTTGGTTCTCTAACCAATGAAAATACTCAGATGAGAATCAAACAACCTCGGTGCCCTCCTCAGGATGGCGGGCCATGACTACAACCCAACACATAACCCTAGGATCTCAGGGAAGTCCAGCCTCAACGGTAAGTTGTTGTGGAACCAGCATAGGTACCCTCTCTAGGGAAAATCTCACAACTAAATAACCATATCCAAATTTCTTTAGCTTTCCATTCTTTTCCCTAGTCAATTGGCCCTTCACATTGGCCAATACAACATCACACCAGTTGAATATGGTGCCTCAGAAGCAGTTTACTACCATGCGCATCTGGGAACTGGTAGCTAGATGAAATGTTGCACTCCCACAGAGTCTGGTGACAGTAAATGTGATCACTTTTAGTTTAGGATGGGAGATGGTTTTGACATCTATCCATTTGTCCGCAGTTTGGACATTGCAAAACTCTAGTCGGAGACTAGTGAGAGATTGGCCACCTGGCCTAGATCCGAACAGAGATAATCCCTCACCTCTCTTGGGCAAGCCGGTCAAGAAGTATATGTCTTCCAGCTCACGTGGAATGAGTCGATCTTGCGGAGAAGATAAACCTTCATAGAATCTAAAGAATACCTAATGACAAGCAAACCAACCAGACACTATCTTTCTCTAAATGTGCTTTTATAAATAATGGCAAACAAGTGTGTTTAAGGCCTACCTTATATCCAATGCAAGTTTGGGGATGCCTTTGCTCCTTTGATCTAAGTAAGTTCCTTTGTCGCAAACCTGCAAACACAAATAAGGCAAACGATTAAATAGCACCTGAATAACCAGTATTATAAAACATATTTAACATGAAAGTCAAGGAGTCCATGAAACAAATAACATGAGATACTTGTTGAGAAAAATGAGCTTGATTGTATTAATTCAAAAGAAGAAGAACTTTACAACCTTTGCCTTGACGCTGTAAAAGCTCCTCCCAGGGTCCAACAAGAAGTCTCCTCTACTTTGACAAGCTTCACTCACTCCCCAATAAAGCCAAAAAGGTATGTGATCTCTCCTCCTAAGCTCAAATAGGAAGTCTTGATTTCACCAGCATTTACCCTCAAAAGTGTTCAGCTTCTAACCTCTCTAGCCACTAACCCAATGCCTCAATTTATAGTGCAATGGAGGGTAGTTACTAGGTCCTCCTTTAAAGGGATAGAATCCTCCTTCAAAGGGATAGCTTCTCCTAACAAGGGATTAGCTCCTCCTCCTTTGGGATGCATGAACCACTTTGGAGCGAACAATCCATGTCAAAATTCCTTCTAGAAACATCTAGAATTAACCCAAAGTGAGTTTTTTTAAGATAGAAATTGTGCCTTTTGACTTTCGTAGGGGTACGCACCCTCCCCTTTACATACAGAGCGTATAAGTATGCAAGTATTCTGAACAAAAGGTGCGGGCCCGCAAGCAAAAGTGAGAGAAAGTGCGGAACTAGAGTTATATTGCTTTTTTGATGTCTTTCTCTCATTTCCAAAGCTTGTTTTGAAGAGCTGAGGTCTGATACTTGCTTAGGAAGCTAGTATAGGTGGTGATAGACCCATACTAACTGAAAATAATCAAGGTGACGATATTTTTGTATAACAGATTGCCCCCTAAAGTGCAAAGTCTATAGTAGATGAGGATTTCATTTATCATTTAGGAAGAGTGAAGTACTTTATCATTTCGAGGATCATCTTGCGGAGAGCCCGGTTGGAAATTGTAAAAACATTCAATGCAAAATATATATGAGATCATATCATCACTGAGGTAGGCATTCCCATACTCAGATAAAAACTGACTAAGAGACTGAAAACTGATTAGGAAACTAACTACTGCTCTGATATAGGAATGATCTTGTAACACATCATAAGTACAGACACATGTGGACACAGTATGGACATAGCCATCTGTTTATGAATAGTCCATAGTATAATGAATACAAAATTTCTCGCAGCCTGGATGGTGGAAACTAGATCCAGGGTCTTCATTTCTACTTCCCGAAATAGTACGATTCTATCCATGTGAATGAATGTGTCGAAGTCGAACATGGTAGAAACGCTTGATTACCAGTCAATGATGTAAACTGTTAACAAGCGTGAGAGAAACCACCAATAATGACAATGGCTGTCAAAGTACTCAGTACAATCCATGAGATGTGATAAGATGTGTTGATGTTGAACATGTCACGGAATCCTTTGATCAAAATTCGATGATGTAAATTGTCGTCAAAGGCGAGAAACCTGCCATTGAGGCATGCATATCTCAAGGTACTGACGATTTCTAGATCATCTTTCTAGATAATGAGTTGAAGTCGATAGAAAGCGGTCCGTCGTAGGCAAGCCCACAACATGAAATCATAGATCAAGCTGAAGAAATTTAGTTGCAAGGACTGACTCAGGGATGGTCAAGATGGATGACAAACATTTTGCAGATGAATGGCTTATTTGCTCTGACCTCTTGAACACATAACGACACGAAAGATGGTTTGGTGACAATTGACCCAATGTTAATACCCAGAAACTGGCTGAAGACTTTCAATGTGGTTTGATCAACTATTAGGTAAAGGATTTCCCAACCCAGGTGAATGAAAGTGTCGTGTTCAAGAGTGGTTATAAAGTGTGACAAACAAAACTTACTTTTCTCTCTTTTCCCCCACCATTTCTGGCAAGTACCTCTTTATTTTTTACAAGCTTGAGGAGGATAACATATGCTTGATTATAAGCTCACCCTTCAGGTGAGTCCAACTTAGTTTAAATTCGAACCCTAAGTTGGAGTGGTCCGTTCCTGTTCGTAATTGAACAGGTCCTTTACTGTCAAAATTTAACGAGTCCAGTATAGGAGAAACTCGGTGTTTTTCATTTTTAGAGAGTCTGAAAGAACTTAAGAAGACTCCAAGGTTGACTTTTTCATAAATTTGTGTCTCCCAAGCTCGAAAAAGTATAAAATAATACTTGAGAGAACCGCTTGATCTTTATGACCAAGGAGTACTTTTCGTCATTAGTGTCTTTGATCCGAAAAAAGTAAAAAAGCGATCAAGGACACGTCGTTTTATAACCAATATCGAATTTGAAACGACAAAAGTCCGACAATCTTTTTATGTTTTTACAGTCGGAAAAGAGTTGTAAATGGACCGTCTTTTAATTCCATTTTAACGAGCTTAAATGAAAAACTCGGCAATCTTTTCATGTTTTAGTAGTCAGAAAAGAGCTTAAAGGTGACTCTAATGTTTCACTTTTTCGTAAGTTTTAACGAGTTCGAAAAATGATAAAAATGTACTCATGGTTTTCACTTTTTCATAAGTTTTAATGAGTTCGAAAAAATGATAAAAATGTACTCATGGTTTTCACTTTTTCGTCAGTTTTAATGAGTTCGAAAAAATGATAAAAATGTACTCATATGGCCGACTTTCAATTTACTTTACGAGCAAGAAAAGACGGAAAGAAATCGGCATTTTCATTTGTTTTACGAGAATGAAATATAGAAAAATAATCTCGGGATTTTCATGAGTTTAACGAGTCTTGAAAATAACTGAAATTGACTCGAGATAGGTTTAATTTTTACAAAAGCTTGAAACAGAGAAAAACTATGCTTCAAAATAGTTTCATTTTTACACAAGCTTGAAACAGAGAGAAAACTGTGCTTGATGCCCCCTAAGCATAACTGCTAGAGCGTATGCCCCCCAACTTCATTTCATTCAACCAGTTGATGAAATGAAGGTCAATTACGAGATCATTGAAAAGACCACCTAAAATTGTAAGAAATTATGCAAAAAACTGAAATAACTAACCTAAATATACAATTAACATATGAGATCTATTCAGTCTCACTCAATTAGAGAAGGATTTGTTTCAAATTTTAACAAGCTTGAACGGAAAAGAACTATGCTCGGATCGGTTTCATGTTACGCAGCTGAAAAAAAAAAACTATGCTTTATAAGTTCGCATGCCCCCAGCATAATGACGCAAATCAAGGTACATGCCCCCCAAGCTTCATTGCATTCAACCAGGTGGATGAAATGAAGGTTTACTTTCAAAATCTTAGAAAGATTCGTGGGAGTTGTTTCATTTTTTAGTGAGGTTGACACAGGAAAAGAATTATCCTCAAAACCCTTGTTTCATTTTTTAAACGATCTTGACACAAGATAAGGAACTATGCTCATAACTACTCTCTACAATTTACTAAACAAGGAACTATACTCTAAAAACCTTGATTCATTTTTTAACGATCTTGACACAAGACAAGGAACTATGCTCATAACTACTCGCTACAATCTACCTATATAACCTATCCTTGTTTCATTTTTTAACGAGGTTGACACAAGACAAGGAACTATCCTTGAACCTGATTCATTTTTTAACTAGGTTGACTCAGTAACAGGAACTTTCCTCGAGACCAACTGATTCATTTTTTAGCGAGGTTGACACAGTAAAAGGAACTTTCCTCGAGAGCCCGTTTCATTTTTAAACGAGGTTGATACAAGAAAAAACTATCCTCGCACCAACTGATTCATTTTTTAACGAGGTTGACACAGGAAAAGAATTGTCCTCATAACAACCTGTTTCATTTTTTAACGAGGTTGATACAGGAAAAAACTATCCTCGCGCTCACTGATCATGGCTTCCAACTGGAAGAAAGACATGTCAATGAACACACCTTGATCACGGCTTCCAAGAGGTCTTCATCAGAAGGAAGAATAGTTCTCTGGAAGGAACACATGTCAAGGGACTCAAAAGGGATAAGAACATCACGTTCAGGTAATCCCATAGAGTTTTCCATGTCAATTAATGGATCTAAATCAAAGGAAGATGAGTAAACAGTGAGAGGCTCACTTACATTGGTAACTGAAAAGATGGGACCAGTTGCCACATAATTAACCCGTGGTGGGGTAGATACCACTTTAGAATTAGGAACATTTAGGGCTGTGATATTATTGGTAGTTGAAACAAGACTAGGGAACGAAAGCTGGTCTATAGTCACAATATTTCCATTGTGAGGGAAAGACATCACGCGAAAGAGTGTCGATATGATAGCTTTCATTGCATAAACATAGTCTTGCCCAAGGAGTAAATTGAAATCCAAGGGACCTCGAACTACCATAAGATCAATATAGATAGTTTTACCTTCCAAGGTAATAGAAAACTTAGGAAGGATTCCTAAAGGTTCACTAATGGTTCTGTTAAAAGCTTTCAGATTCTGCGTAATAGGCACAAGCTGAGGGGAACCCAAAGCTTTCCAAGCGGTTGAGGATAAAATACTAACAGAAGCACCTTCATCTACTTGTGTGCAATGCATGTCCCTACCACCAGCCTTGACAATGATTTGGAAAGGGAAGGAGGAAGGAAGACGAGGTTCTGTCAGTCTATTCCAATCGAAGGAAAAGACCTCAGTACTTGGAGGGGGTTCTGTAGAAATGCCCCCCGGCATAGCAGAATCTGATGTAACAAAAAGAACCTCAGCAGTATGAAGTTCACTCTCTGAAGGGAAAGTGGGATCGATTGAATGTGAAATTGAATCGACCACTTGATCAACTAATGGATCATCAACCTGAGTGACATGAGTTTCACTCTCTAATGGAAAAATGGGATCGACCGTACTTGAAATTAGATCAATCACTTCGTCAGTTGATGGTAAGTTGGGTAAAAGTTTACGGTAACCAATTGGAAATTCTTGCTGTGGAACAGTAAGGTTTTCCAACAATTTTGAGGCTTCATCCATGTGAGGGCAAATGTGAGTTTGATGACTCCCATTGCATAACTTACAAGGAAACCTAACTTTACCTTTTTTCCCAGGAACCGGACTATCACTGGTTGATGGATCAATGGAAAGTTGATGAGATTTTTCTGACCATAATTCCAAGACCTTTGTAATACCGGGACAATTGATAAGGAAGTGGTCACCCTTACAAAGCCTGCAAGGGTATTTTGGTTTATGATGCATGTTGGAAGTTTCCTCAACACAACTAACACTTACAGTCGTGGTTTGTTGGTTGACTTCTTTCATATCTTGCTTCTTCTTCTTCTTCTTCTTCTTCTTCCCTTTCTTCTTCTTCTTAGCCACCTGGTTACTAGCATCAAGGCTTTTACCAAGCGAAGAGGAAGAAATGGAGGAAGAAAAATTAGGCAAAGAAGGTAA
>APFE031245602.1:0-14730 GCA_000404065.3 Pinus taeda
GGTTCCTAAGTCTAAACTTAGGAAAATAAAAATATTAATGGGTATTAATAAAGGTATGGGTGAGAAGCTTCTAAGAAACGAGGATCAAGTCTGTTTTAATCTTAGCCATTGATTAGTGACTTAATTTCTGTTGTTGATTCATCAACAAGAAAAGTATAATAGAAGACTTGAGAGTCATTTGGAGACACACCAGGGAAATACTCAGTAACCCGAGGGAAATCGATTCTCAAGGAGACGAAGTTCGATTTGAGAGGGAGAGTTACAGGGTGAAGGAAGGGGAGGGCATCGGTATCAATAAGAGACTAAGGAAGACGTGACGCAGAGCACTCTAGAGACAAAGCAGAGGGAAGATCAGAGAGACAACATAGCTGGAGACGTAGTCCTCACGCAGAGAATGACAAAAGGTCTCTGGGGTGTTAGAACTTCTACGGAAAGAGAAGGAAAGTTGTCTCAGTTTTTTCTCTCAGAAGTGTCTCAATATTATGTAGAATCGTTCCTTGTAAAGATATTGTTGCTAAAGATTAATAAATAAACCCTCATTTGCTGCACCGGTTTTCCCGCATTGGGTTTTTCCGGGGACAATTGTCCAAAAATAATTGTGTTGATGTGATTGATTCTTATGCTTGTATATCACTATTATTTTTTCTATGCTATTATGTGATAATTGCAGTAGAATTTATTTTAATGTTTACTAAAGGGTTTTGTAAATAACTTATTGTGGAAGATAAGTGGAGAAATAAATCAGTTACTGTAGTAGGATTTTGTGTTAGAAATTTTCACACTATCTGCATTTTACTATCATGTTGATGTGACTTCTAATCTGATATTAGGCTAATAAGAAAATTGAATTAAAATTTCCCTTAAGCATAAAACATACCATTGTTATCTAAAATTAACAAAATTGCATTAACCTTAGATGAAAATGTTGCATCAAGCATGTCATCAATTTGATCTTTATTTTCTCTAAATATTATTTGAAGTGCATCAATCAACTAATACTTAATATCTAGTTTACTTTGAAGATCATTTGATAATTGTAGTGTATCAACCATGTGACCAATTATGTTTCGTTTATGACGTAAGTTCCACTCGAGTGCTATAATTTGATTTTGCAATTCAGGGTTGTACTCTTGCAAATCCTTGATTTCTTGAGAGACGTTTCCTAAACAATATCTGCCTTACCCATTTTTAACTATCCTCATGCTCACTTGTCAGACTCGCTTGCAATGGCTCTCTTGATTATATGTTTATGTGTCACACTTGCTTGATTTTTAAGTCACTATGATTTTGAATCACTTGACCTTCTTATTCCATTTCAGGCAAGTCTCTTACAATGTAATTAAAGCAAGCACAAATTATCCTTAGATCTCCTTATTCAATTTCAGTATAAGTCTAAGGAGCCAAATAAAAATAACATTTTAATAGGATATCCTTCAATGAGCTCACAACATAACTCTTTTTTTTAAGAAAATAAAAAAAACACCCCTTGACGAATTCAACAGGATTTCAATAAACTCAATCTGATGCTATCTATGCTGCTAAAAGACATGTGAACAACTTCCTTTTGGCTATATGTCTTAGGAACATTGATGAGGAGGATATTGTTATGATGTTATTTGCATTGACATTCAAAGGTTATGTTAGGGATTGGTATGTTAGCTTTCCTCAAGGAAGCATTGCTAACTTTGATCAATTTGAAGATGTTTTCAAGAAGAGGTGGGCCTTCAATTTAGATGGAGGTATGGCTCTTGAAAAGTTCCTACAAATGGCTAAAAATGATAATGAATGTGTCAAGAAATACATCCAAAGATTTGGAAATATCCTTAAGGAAATCCTTGATAGACTTAAACCTTTTGATGTCATTATCTTAGAAAGGTTTATCAAGGGAGCCCATGGATATTTGACATATGCCCTTAGAGATAAAAATCCTAAAAACTTGGAAGAGGCAAAAGAGAAGATCGTTGAAGATTAACAAAACATGAATTCTGCACACATTGAGATGTTTAACTATCCTAGGGCTAATATTGAAGCCAAATCGATACTAAAGTCTCAATTTGAAGAAGTGGTTTTGGCCTTGGTCCAAAAGGTCGGAAAACTATCTGATGATGTCACTATTGGTCGGACATCCATCATGACTAGGTTGACCACCCTAAAAGAGATAAAGGATCGAAGTCTTATTATCCTCCTAAGAACCAATTCAACAAGGATAAATCATTTCCTAAAATAATACCAGGGGAGACTCTGTTGTTCAACAAAGTGTTCCCAATGTTGGAAATACTGAGGGGGGAGGGGATGAATCAATATTTCAACATTCAACAAATTAAGTATTACAAACATTAACCAATCATATCATATCAAGATTACACAAGAATTATATGAAAAAATTATTTATATTAAAAGGGAAGCTACAAATTCTCGTTTACCAACTACAATTGGAAGGGCTACAACCCCAAAATTACCAGCTCCCACTGGAAGGAGGCAACAACCACATGAAGTGAGCTATAAATTCCTTCACTAGCACTACCCTACCACCCTATAGAGTAAAAGATAAAACAAAACTTCTTGGGCTCTCGTACCAGGGACACTAACCCAATTACAACAACATTCAAACAACTTCAGTATTGCCCCTTTGTCATGTCCAATAGAATTTTGTAGACAATTCAACAATAAAATTCATACCTCAGATCATCAATACAAGTGCCCTTATTCTTCCTTTGATTCTGCCTCACAATTTCTTCAAGGTTTGCTCAAATTTGTCAAATCTTGCTCCACAATTTCATTAAGGCATTGATATTGAGGTTTGCTTCAGACTTCTACAAAGACAAATTCAATATCTTGTTCCAAATTTCTACAAGAATGATAACAAGGTTTTCCACAAGAGTTCTTAATAGAACAACTTTAAGATATGCTCAAACTTCTTAAGGGATTAATTTGGACTTCTACAAAGATTACATCTATATCTGCTCCAAACACTTTGTCAAACTTGTCCAAGTATAACTTAATATTTGCAGCCAATGTACAAGTTAGAATTCTCTTCTAGACCAACCATGTTTATGCCTTCATACAACCTTAGACAAGCCCTTAGACGCAACTTTAGACAGCCTCAAGATTTTCCTTGAACCAATTAAGAATTCCTATACTGGTATCCCTACTGCAATAAACTGATGTTACTTCTCCTACTTGATTCAATCATAGAAGTTATTTATTGTCTTCTATGGTAAATTTCAAAGTAAATGCATTTGCAACCTTCACTTAATTAATATATTTGCGAAAACAAAACACTGAGCAAGAAAGAACAATGCAACACATAAAACACAATTATTTTTGTACAAATAGTCCCTAGAAACCTAATGCAGGAAAACTGGTGCAACAACTCTGAGGGTTTATTATTATGCATGAGAAAATTCTAAGTACAAATCTAGGATGCTCAACTAGCAATCCTTTACAGAGAAGATACTTCACAAAATGCTTGTGAAATGATCTCACCCTGTCACTAGAGAATCAATGGTTGATCCTTCAACTCCTAAGGCTCTATGTCACCCTCTGCGTGGCCTCTACGCAAAACTGTGTCACCCTAGGCAGCTTTTGTGTCACCCCTCCTGGGTATTACGCTGCCTCTCTACTCTAGATCCTTTGTTGGCTGAGAAATCGACTTTCTTGCCCCCCAGACTAACACCCTGGCTTCTAACAACTGAACTTCGAATTCCCTCAACAGAAACTCAGACTTCCCCTCACTGACTGTGTTGCCTCTGCGTAGGCCAGTGTCATCCCTTCTCTCGACATCTTTCTGTCCTCTCTCTACCTTGTACTCTTCGGAAATTACTTCTTTGGGATTCTCACTGCCCCTGTGTTGCAAGATCTCCTCAATCAATTTTCCTCCTGAGAACTTCACACCTCAGAAAATTGATTTTCTCAATCTCTCTATGTGTTTTCCAAATGACCCTCAAGTCCCTTCTTATATCTTCATGTTGGGCAACTAACAACCTAGATTAAAACATAATCAAAGGCTCAGATCGTTTTGAATTGATCCATGGATTTTTCTAGAAGTTTCACCCCTGATTAGATTAATGCCCATTAAAATTTATATTTTCCTGAGTTTAGACTTAGGAACCCCATTAAAAATATTAATTATTTTAATAAAATCACTTATGGGTGGAATTTCCCAAAACACTTTCTGGGTTCGTTGGAATACTTGTGCCCAAGCCTCCCTGCAAAATTTTAGGCTTAGAGCACATCCGATGCTACCCCAAATCAAGACTCCCTCTTAGTGAGGAATGTGCTCTAGCAATACACTGCCTATCTACATACTACTCTGACTCTAAAGCATCCTTTGCACTGCTAATGTCTGACATGTTGTCCACCAACAATTGTGCTGCTGCTGCAACTATACTGATGTCGACGCTACCACTATCAACACTGCATCCGTGCTACATCTCCCTCTGCATCCGTGTTGTTGCTGGTCCTGCTACCCAACACTGCGTCTTCACTAAAACTCTCTCTCAAATGCTACGCTACTAGCACCGTCACTACTAACACTGCTTCTGTACTGCAACTCAGTTGCTGAGAGAAGCAACTGAAAACACCCACAACTGGATAAGTATCCAGTGGATACTCCTCGATGTTGATATCCTGATTGTTGCTAGTCTCACTTTGCCTTTGAAGCCACTGTGCCTCCTCACACGGCTGCCTCACTGCTCTGTGCTACTTAGTCTTTGGCTCTCCTAGCCACTATCAACACTCCATGGCACCAACTGAAACTCCACCATCTCACTACTATTGATCATGGGCTCCCGTAGCAAGGTGATGATCCAAGAGGTGGGCTCCTCAAGGATCTTTCCCATCTGTAGTCCTCTTGACTACAACTTTATATCAGCCCACCTCCCTCATGGAGGTATCTCAATTGTCATGGCGAACTCCTCATCAATCTTTATGGCTGCAACTTTCAAATCATGCTTCTCATCCTTGTCCCTTTTCTTCAAAGGACACTGGGATGCATAGTGGCCCATCTTGCCACATCTGAAGCACTTCACCTTGGAGACATCCTTCTTTCGTCTCTGTTGCCTCGACTATCCCTTCGATGCAAGGGTTGCATTATCCTCTTCCTCCACTTTGGGCTTCAACCCACTATTCTTGTTGCTCCTGTCAAGTTTTACCTTGAGTAGGTCTCTCCTCAGCTCTTCTTGTTTCAGAGTTTCCCACATCTCGTCCCAATTTGGCAATGCTACCCTACCGAGGATACTCTGGACAAAGATCTTCTAATCATCTGAGATGGATTTTAGAGCCAATCTCATTAACTCCGAGCCTTGAGGAGTCTTTTCCGCAACTGACAGCTCATCAGAGGTCTTCTTCAGTTTCATAAGGAATGGATCCACTTGCTCCCCCTTCTCCATCTGAGCAAATCTCAGCTTCTGCTCTAAGTACATCTTTTGCTGCTCAAAAGTTCCCTGATACAATGTGGCTAAGGCATCCTACATTTCCTTAGCAGTCCCTTTGTTGACAATGTGGCACACCACGTGATCCTTGACCTTGTCCAGGATCATCCTCTTTGCCTTAGCCATCTCAGCCTTGTACTTTTTCAGCGGATCTGCATCCGTAGGTTCAACCACCACATTATCAACGTACATCTTAAGGGAATGCTCATCTAGTGATGAGGTCATCCTAGCCATCCAGATGACATAGTTGGAAGCCCCTTCCAACCTGTCCTGATCCCTTAAGCCATTGGTTTCCATCTCCTCTGAAAAATTGTCGAACATCTCCCTCTTTCCCCATACTGCATAGCTTGTGGGCTGACTTACGCACTCCCTGATGGAGCTAGTAAGCTACTGCTCCTCTGTTACTCAACAATAAAAAAATGTTGATTTCATCGACAAGAAATCACTGAGGAAGTATTCTCTCACTATGTTCCATTGCTTCTTTCTTTTGATGCCTTTTCAACTCGGGGAAGCTACCTATTGAAAAATATGCATCCACCAACTTCTCCTCACACTAAGGCTCAACTCTGCTCCCTCTGCCACTGCAAAAATCAAACTGGAAGCTCTTTCTCTCCGTCAACTCACTCAGAGAGAGACTCCCTCGGATTTTCGACCCTCTGGAAGGAATTGTGCAAACACTCTGGGGTTTCGACTCGCTGCCTCCTGCAACTTTTCGACTTCCCCTTCTACTCAACACTGGGGTTTCTGGTTCTTCTCCTCTTGTTTCTCATACACTAGCTTTGATACCATGTGAAAATTCCTACATTGGAATCCCTACTGCAACAAACTGATGTTACTTCTACTTGATTAAATCATACAAGTTATTTACTGTCTTCTATGGTAAATTTCGAAGTAAATAAATCTGCAACCTTCACTTAATTAATATATTTGCGAAAACAAAACACTGAGCAAGAAAGAACAATGCAACACATAGGACACAATTATTTTTGGACAAATAGTCCCCAGAAAAACCCAATGCAAGAAAGCCAATGCAATAGCTCTGAGAGTTTATTATTATGCAGGAGAAAATTCTAAATACAAATCTAGGATGCTCAACTAGCAATCCTTTACAGAGAACATACTTAACAAAATACTAGTGAAATGATCTCACCCTATCACTGGAGAATCAATGATTAATCCTTCAGCTTTGGAGGCTCCGCGTCGCCCTCTGCATGGCCTATGCGTAGAACTGCATCACCCTAGGAAGCTTCTGCACCACCCCTCCTCGGTATTACACTACCTCTCTACTCTGGATCCTCTGTTGGCTGAGAAATCGACTTTCCTGCCTCCCAGACTCACACCCTGGCTTCTGGCAACTCAACATCGAATTCCCTCAACGGAAACTCGACTTCCCCTCACTGACTACATTACCTCTACATCAGCACTGCATAAGCCAATGGCAACCTTTATGTCCTCTCTCTGCCTTGTACTCTCTGGAAATTCCTTCTCTCAGATTCTCACCGCCCCTCTGCTGCAAGATCTCCTCAATCAATTTTCCTCTTGGGAACTTCTCACCTCAAAAAACCAATTTTCTCAATCTCTCTGTGTTTTCCAAATGACCCTCAAGTCCCTTCTTATATCTTTATGTTGGGCAACCAACGGCCTAGATTAAAACAGAATCAAAGGTTCAAATCGTTTTGACTTGATCCATGGAATTTTCTAAATGTTTCACCCCTGATTAGATTAATACCCATTAATATGTTAATTTTCCTAAGTTTAGACTTAGGAACCCCATTAAAAATATTAATTATTTTAATAAAATCACTTCTGGGTGGAATTTCCCAAAACACTTTATGGGTTCTTTAAAATACCTGTGCCCAAGCCTCCCTGCAAAATTTAAGGCTTAGAGCACATCGGATGCGACCCCAAATCAACACCAGTCTCAGAAACCAGCTCGAAATATGCATGAGAAACAGTGCAAAATCTACCTCAGGTTAGCAAGAAACAACCTTGAAAAGTGGCCAATATAAGCCTCAAGAGCTCTACCTTACAAGGCCGAAATTTGGCCCAAGGAACGACCTTAGAAAAGGCCAATTTCATTTTCCTCAAGAGAAGACATGAATCAACCTCAGAGATTACCAGATTCAGACCCCTGCAAACAAAGCCTCGAACGTAGGCCAAAAAGGGATAAAAAAGGCTTTCACAAAAGGGGTCGAGATTGGCCTCAAAATAGTCCTGTTTCTATGCTACAAAACTCAGATGATCTAGAGCAGTGCTCCACGAGTTGTTTTCTCAAAAAGGATTCCCAAATTTGTCTTTCCTTCAGATGTTCAATGCAGCCCAAGCCTCAGATAAACTTCAACGAGTTTCTTGACAAGAAGATGCCACACATGCTTGTCATTTTAAGCTCCACGACTAGGTAATATATAGTGTTAGAGGAAGCCCTAAATTGGGACATGTTGAGAAATCAATAAGCTTATAGATTAGGGTTGATTTATCTATCATGATAATTACTTGTGAGTGTTTGTTTGCTTCTCATTAAAATTAATGTTTTCTTCTTCATCAAACAATTACCAAAAATATAAAACATGAAGATCACAAGAGACAAAGAACATAAAGATGTAGGCTCCAAATCAGGGCACAACCCCACAAGGGGGAAAACCCAAGAAATCCTCTTCTTATAGAATCAAATCGAAGTGAGATATCTAAGACCCAAGACCAAGACCAAGACAAAGAACCCAAGTCAGTGCTCCTCCAAATCTCTTCCATCAAATCAATGTCATCAAATTCAACGTTGGTCAAATCATCGAATTTTGGTCATCCCCTAGAAATCTAGCCCCTGAAATTGCAACCCTGTAACAACTCTGAAAAACCGTAGAGAATACTCAGACGTGTGGACGAATTAGAGTAGAAAAAAAGACTTTCTTTCTCCTTAGACTTCACTCTCCTTCTCCCTTTAATTCATTGATTTTCTTCTTCTTGATTACACAGAAATCGAATTGGTTTCCAAGGAGAAAAATTGCCAATATATTGTTAGAAAATCCGAAAGGAGGAAATATTTTCTTATATAGATAATTACTTGTGATTATTTTATCTTTATATTCTTCTTTATCTTTTAGTTCATCAAGCAATTACCAAAACAATAACACAAGAACAACAGATGTAGGGGGACAACCAGGGAAAAACCCCTATCTAGGAGAAAACCCAGTCAACAATTCTTCCTTCAATAGTTTCTCGAGATAATCCAAGACTCTAGACCCAGACAGAGATTCCCTCCACATCAAGTTAGCCCTCAATCCTTCTTGCAGATAACAACTCTTCCAAAGTAACTTCGGCCTAGCAGCATCAACACCAGCTTTGACCCAGCAGATGTAGCAACAACAACTTCGACCAAACTTGGAGAACTTCAATTTCCCTTGATACACCTCAGAATTGAGTAAGATTTGTCCCAAAATTTTGATGTTTATCCCTTCTATCTTCCTCTAGAAACTCACACTTCATTTAAGCTCCTTTTCCAACCCTTAACCAACTTCGCACTTTTCTAGCTTCCAGCTTCAGAGATCGAACTATGAGAGAGAGAATGAGATACTCCAAATGAATTCGAACTCCTTGTATTTATAGCCTTCTGGGGAGGTCGAATTACTTGTCTTGAGGCCGAATTGGCATGGAGGAGACTAAATCCATTTTTGACTAAAAAATAATTCTTTTACATGCTCTGAAAGCCCAAGAAGGGTTTCTTTAAATATACAATGACTCTAACGACTCAGAATAAATCCTAGAAGTCCTCAATGGGGACTTTGACCTACAACAGGATGAACCAAGCATGAAAACCATGCTTTAATAAGTCATAAAAATGAATAATAATATTTTCTTCATTATTTTGATAAGTACATCTCAAGTACAATTATGAAGACCGAACCTAGTTACAAATTTCAACACTCCCTTTTAACTAAGGAGTTATTCATTAGTACAAGTACAAGGAAGATCTCAGAACACATGAACCATGAATAACTTTAGGCACCACAATGTTATGGACTAGATTCTTGATGAGGGAAATCTATCCAAGGTCTTCCAACAGTTTAGGAAGTGCGATTCCATGGACTAGATTCCTAACTAGGGAAATCTATCCAAGTGGAACTAAGATGGACTAAAGCTTTCAGCCTCTCTAGGTACCATCAAGCTTACTTACTAACCATAAACCCATGGATCTAGGTGCGTATATGAGGTCAGAGCTCCATGACCAACGCTATCCTCCCTACTTCGAGAACTAGACATCAACACAAAGTGTCAGCCAAATGTCCTACGAGGTAATGTATCACTCACAAAGCCTCAACTTCCCATTTATTTCAATCTGTAACAAATCCTCCCCGATCAAACAGATTGACAAAAAATATCTCCAATCAAACTGACCGAAAACAATTAAGTATCTGAAAACATGCTATCAAACTTCTGAGAGATTTACCTGTACAAACACAAACCCCAATCAATAACAAACTTTCATATTTACATAGATACAAACCTTCGAGGTCTTCCAAACAACCTGATGTTGCTTCTCAACTTTTCATAGTAGGACTTAGAGCTTTCCCAATGAATCTTGACAGAAGATTCCTCAACCATGCAACTCCCTTTCTTACTTCTCATGCAACAACACCTTTCATAAATAGATACGGCTTTTCTTAACACAACAACACTTCAAAAAATACATTCTCCAATTTATTCTATTAAGGTGTCCATCATGACTATGATATGACCTCCCTCTCAACTAGGGAGATTCCTTTCATTCGTGCTCCCTCTCAATCTAGGCAAATTTCTTTCAATCAAGCTCCCTCTTAAGCTAGGGATATTTCATCCAGGCTCCCTCTTGACTTGGGGAGTTCTACTTCTTCTTTACGACATCAGAGAATATTTCATAGCTTCCATCCTTCTCATCAGAGTTATCACTATCATCACCATTCACATTATGCTTATCACATCAACTCTTCTTTATGAACATCTTCATTATCTTGAAGATCACGTACCTGCACAACTTAGATAGCAAGTGCAATCGAATCTATAGAAGCATGAAGTTAACCATATCAAAATCACGGAAACATTTAACTTTATATATCAGACACCCAAACTTACAAACAAGAGACACATACTCTTCAACATCTTGCTAGGGACTTTGTCATACACCCTAGACTACTTCATCAAGGCTTATTTCATAATAACATTCATTACGTCTATGGTTTCAATGTTTCTTCTAAAGGTATGACATACCTTACTACAACATATAGAAAACCCTAGAAGCAATTCAAACAAATATAGATCTACAAAGTATCTAACAACTTTCAGAATTCATATGTTAGAATTCTCACTATAGTTTCATACAAATGCTAGATTTCATACATGATATTTAACAATCAATAACCAATCACAACTTAATCAACAACATAACTAGCATCCACTAGGGTTTGTTACAAACCCTAGATTTTCGCAGACAATCAAACATCAGTAATAACTAAAACTTCAATTTCAACAATCTTACATAAATCTTATCTATCACAATGTCATCATACATCAGGTATTTTCACTTCCACTAAGGTTTAACTCCAAAACCTTAGAATTCACAAATATTATCACCCTAGCGAAACAAACGTCGACTAGGGCTTAGTTCCAAACCATAGGACTCATGACCATCAACAATAGGCCAACTCATATATCTAGGATTTCATCAGCTTGCATAAGCATAACACAACCTGTGTTAGTCAAACCCAACCACACAAATATCAATAAGAGTTAGACATATAACAAACTTGATTGGACTAGGGTTTGATCGGACAAACATACACATCCCAAAGAAATAATTTCTTAAGACATTATAAGGGTCTTGCTTATACATTCTACCAAACCCTAATGATTTAGGGTTTTAACACAAAATATAGCAAACCCTAATTTATCAATACTTCAAAGGTTCAGGATTTCAGACATTACCATTCAACCCTAACAAGTTAGAGTTTCCATAACCATACTAAAACCCCAAACAAGACATCATCCAAGCATCAATGAATTAATTTAGACTTCATCAAAACATCAGACATTTTCTTTCAACAATAACCCTAAGCAGATTAGGGTTTCACACATAATCATCGACATACCTTTAATTTAGGTTTTTCACATTGAACCTTCCTAGGGTTCCACAAGAGCAATCAAATATATGAGGAAGGTAGATTTATCTAATGATGAATTACCCAATCAAGAATCTTTAAGATTCATGGAAGCTAGACAAAAGATGTTAGTAATAGTTTATTAAGAATGAATATGGAGAGAGCAAAACTTGTAATTCAAAACATACCTCTTGTCTCTTAACAAACCTTGTACTTCTAATGCTTTGTGCTGTGAGACCTTCTTCCTCGATTCTTTAACAAGTTTTCATAGACAAGGAAATAAGAGGAGAAATGTGATTAATATTTTATGCAAACAAAACCAGATAAGTAAGGAAAACTAAAAATGAAAATGGTAATACAATACTAATATTTGGAGGTTGATGAGGGCTCCCTCCAAGCTTCAGGGGATACTTATAACCTTAAGAACAAATAAAAATGTTTTTCCATAATGTTAAACCTACAAAACTAGAAATCAAAAAGACATTAAAAAAACTTAGATCAAAAGACTTTAGTAGTGTAAGTCCCTTAAATCCAATTCTTCGAGCTTAGTCTTCTTCAGAGATCCTTCTTCAACTACATTGGGTTGATCCCTACTTATTTTCTTGTTCTTCAGATTGTCAAGGCAGTGACTTCTATAGTGACCCATCTTGTGGCATTGGTATCATTCTATCTTGGACATATCAACCTTCTTTCTTGGCCCTCTTGACTTCTTGGAGTGCCCTTTCTTGTGAGAGGCAGAGTAAGCATTTGACACATTTTCTACTTCGTTGTTCAATACTAAAGAAATTCTCATTTCTTCTTGGGTGCAGGTATTCCACAGTTGTTCAAAGGTTTGAGCTTCTTTCCAACTATTGAGACCTAAAGCATAAGAGCTCCAAGTAGGTGGTAATCCCAACAGTGCAATGATTACTAGCTCCTTCTCTAGCACTATTTCATTTATGGCTTGAAGTTCATCTCTGATCCTTGATATTCTTACAAAGAAGGAAGCCAAAATATCATCCTTAGTCATATTTGCAGTCCTCAACTCATTCTTCAAGCTTGCTACTTGACCTATGTTCTTCATAGTGAATAATTTTGTCAATTCTTCATATATTCCTTGAGCATGGTTGATATTGGAAATGTATGGGACAAAATTGTCCTTAATTCTTTCTACCATTACAGTCATAACCAATATTTCCAATTCCCTATACATCACCTTGTCTGCATCACTGGATTCTTTGGTAGGTTTCTTCACCTTCCCTCTGACCACATCCAAGACTTTGTTCTTTTCAAGAATGAGATCAATCCTCTTCTTCCAATATTTGTAGTCTGATGCTCCTTCCAACGTGTTCTCACTCTTTAATGTGTTAGACATTGTCCTTGAAGACAGAGAGCATCTTCTCTTATAAGAGCTCCTAATATGATCCCTAGACCAATCCTTTAGATCATTCTAGTAGATACTTAACACTGCCTTTTTCCTCCTTCACCTTAGCTCTGATACCATGTTAGAAAATGAGAAAGGCATAAATATTTTCTTATATAGATAATTACTAGTGATTCTTTTATCTTTATGGTCCTCTTTATCTTATAGTTTATCAGCAATTACCAAAACAATAACACAAGGACAACAGATGTAGGCGGACAACCAGGGCAAAACCCCTATCTAGGGGAAAACCCAGTCAACAATTCTTCCTTCAATATTTTCTCGAGATAATCCAAGATTCTAGACCCAGACAAAGATTCCTCCACACCAAGTCAACCCTCAATCCTTCTTGCAAACTACCCTTCCAAAGCAACTTCGACCTAACAACATCAACACCAGCTTCGATCCTGTAGCAACGTCGACCCAGCAGATGTAACAACAACAACTTCGACCAAACTTGGAGAACTTCGATCTCCCTTGATACACTTCGGAATTGAGTAAGACTTGTCCCAAATTTTCGATCTTTAGCCCTTCTATCTTGCTCTAGAAACCCACACTTCCTTTAAGCTCCTTTTCCAACCCTTAGCCAACTTCGCACTTTTCCAACTTCTAGCTTCAGAGATCGAACTATGAGAGAGAGAATGAGATACTCCAAATGAATTTGATCTCCTTGTATTTATAGCCTTCACGGGAGGTTGAATTACTTGTCTTAAGGCCGACTTGATCTTCTTGAGGCTGACTTGGTGTGGAGGAGACTAAATTAATTTTTGACTCAAAAATAATTCATTTTACATGATCCGAAAGCCTAAGAAGGGTCTTTTTAAATGTACAATGACTCTAATGACTCAGAATAAATCCTAGAAGTCCTCAATGGGGAATTTAACCTAAAACATGATGGCCCAAGCATGAAACCCATGCTTTAATAAGTCATAATAATAAAAATAAAAATATTTTCTTCATTCTTTTGATAAGTACATCTCTAATACATTTAAGAAGACCGAACCTAGTTACAAATTTCAACATATATAGTTGTTCAACCATATGAAGAGACACAACTTAAGGGTTGTCCGACTTGACCGTATGGAGGGCCGACTCTGTCTTTGTGAAGACACATTGACTCTTTTGACTCAAAAAATAAAATTCTCTTTTGTTACAAATAGTCCAAATGGGACTTTGACTCATGACAAATTTTCTTTTAACTCAATAAGCCCTAGAAGCATGAAGAACATGTTTGACTAATGGAATAATAATAATAATACAAATTTCTTCTTTTTGCTTTTATATGAAATACATATTGAAAAGTACAAAGATAATTATGAAGACCGAACTAAGTTACATTTTCAATAGGGTTGACCTGACCTAAAAGACACAACCTTTTGCTTGAGCGATTTGAGAAAAAAAAAGTTATTAGGTCGACCTATAAAAGGGGACTCATGGTATTTAAAAAAAAAAAATTGTCTTTCAAAATACATGATTTAATGCTAACTTTGACAGTGGTTTTAGGCTAGTTTAATTTGAAAAGCTAGACCTTGCTTTAGGGCAGCGAAAAAGTGTTAAGGTCATAAACTTTTGGGGAAAAGAGCTGGTGTTAAACCCATCCTTCGAGAATCAAAGTTCAAAAATCAATCTCTCCAACCAAGAGGACCCATAAGATGTGCCCCCAATCAAAGTAAATGGCATGACAAGGGCTACCAATCTAGGCTATCCTTGCACCCAAATTCATTATTTTTTGCACGCAAATCACCAAACAAATGTTGGCTCATTAACCCTT
>APFE031245606.1:8649-25785 GCA_000404065.3 Pinus taeda
GCTACCTCTCATAGTTTCAATAATAAACCCTTCTTAGGGACCCTATTATCATTAGAAAACTTTGATACACAAAGGGATTGAGTTGACTAGTATTCATGATGTAGTCTAAGTTTAAATCACAATAATCAAAAATTCTTGGCATGTTGTTTGCTTCAAGAGTGTCACCCCTCCTTGCACAAGAAACTAAACCCACATAGGTAACCTTGCAAATCATTAGGATTGGATCCGTACCTTCATAGAAGATTTAGTTTTTATAGTAGATGGAAAGAAAAAAAAAAAATTCTTAACTTATTTCTCTTCATTACATGACCCTTGAGTTATTTTTTTATTCATATTTGAGCAATTTAGGTGATATCATAATATATTAGGAGCTGGAATATTTGGTATTTTTATGAAGGGCCTATGTAAGGTTTAACATTTACACTTTATAACACATAAGCATCACTTAGGCTAACAATAATTACTTTTGTTCATAACATTTCTTTTATTTGTTTTTCTATACTTGTACAATTATTTAGTAATACAAGTACTTAATTTCATGTGATAGAGTCCAACTAAATGGCATATTTGAGAAAAGGATGAGGCTTGATGTTAGTCCTCAACAATTTTGTTGGAACAATTACACCATATATAGAAATTGAATTGAAACAAAGTACTTAGTATGTGACGCAACACTCTAAATCTCAATGTGTTTTTGTTTTAAACTACTAAACATTTTTCATGAATTCCTATTTTTTTAGGATTGATATATAAAATATTACAGAATTGTAGTTTATCTTAAATTTACTCACTAGCTAATAAACAATTGCAAGCCCTTATAGTTTCAATCTTCAGTATTTTGACTATTTTTAACATATGAAATAAATAAATAGCCATGGTTAGGGTAGATTGATTTCTTATATCTAGGGATGGTATTTTAGTTGGAGGGGTATTTAATGCCAATTGATACCTAAGCTATCAACATTTTCTCATTGAATGTTTACAAGTAACATGAATTTGTTTGTCTTTTAATATGGCACAACTCAAATGACCATTAGTGATAGTGCATGTGAAAGTGAAAAACATCTTCTCGAAAGTTTGTGCACTTTAACCTACTTATTCCAATTGGCCCAATATTTTTTAACTCTTTGATTGAATTGTACTACTTAACCACTAAAAAGTCTCAATATATAAAAATCATCCTCATTTTGTTTATATTTCAACATCCATATATAATTAACTCAACAAAATCTTGTTCTTAACACTCATTCATATCCTTAATTTTTAAAATACTGCATAACTACCATCTAATTCACATAAATATAGACAAATAAAATTTTCATATATATTATTAATTAATTATTCACCTTTCATTAAAAATAACCATATCTCATATGCTCCTTAAACATTATAATCATCCAAAACATTCAGTTTATCAACTTCAAATATATTGTATTTTCCCACATCTCACAATTCAGAAAAAGAAATACAAAGAAGAGTATAAAGTAGAGGAACCAAGAGAAAATTAATTTTGGCTATGGTAATGAGAGCATCTTATTTGTTTCTAAGTCAAATTTGACAATGACTTTCACAACATTATGGTATCTAAAATGACAAGAGAAATTTAACCATCTCTGAGTGGAAGACTCTTCATACACCCACTTTTATAATTTGAGGTGTTTGGGTGCATAATGGTGATAAAAATAAAAGTAACAAATTTAACCATGTCTATAAACAATGTAAACATGTTCAGAATAAATGTTTGTTCAATCAGATTATAAGCTTTGCCAAAGCCATTATTTAGGAAGGAATTCTATTTGGTATGATCTTTTGTCCACTCCATAGCTTCCAAAGTTAAAAATATGATATTCAAAATAAGTGTCTCTATTTCACTTATAGGTTATTGATGAGATTTATAAGGGTAGGAATTGCCAACTCCACTTATGGTTGACACAATGTTCATCTACATGTTATTCTATTTTTCCATTGGTTCATTACTTTCATCTTTTTTGTTCCTCTAAAAGGTATATCTTTCAAAAATATTCCTTCAGATGGAGAGTTGTTGCAACCCAAAGAAAATTAATTTTGGTTATGGTAATGAGACCATCATATTTGTTTCTAAGTCATGTCTAGACATGGCTTTCACAACATTATGGTATCTAAAATGATGAGAGAAATTTAATAGCCATGACTTTCACAACATTATGGTATCTAAAATGATGAGAGAAATTTAATCACCTCTTACACCAAGACTCTTCATATGCCCATTTTTATAATTTGAGGTGGTTGGGTGCATAACTCATATATGCTTATCTTACATGGACCAAAAAGTCTTTTAATGTCATCAACTTTTATTTTGATTCTTGTTTTCTTAAAGTACAACCTAAGATACCAAATTATAATAATTACTTATTGTAGTAAGGATTTTCATGTTTATAAAAGTTGGACTAGACTGTATAGAAATCACTAAATGGCAATGTTTGAGAAAAGGATGAGGCTTGATGTTAGTCAAAAACAATTTTGTTCGAACAATTACAGCATGTGTAGAACTCAATTGAAAAAAGTACCTAGTATGTCTTGCAACACTCTTAATCTCAATGTGTTTTTATTTTAAACTATTAGACATTTTTCAGTGAATTCCTATTTTTTCTAGGATTGATATATAAAAGGCTATAGAATTGTAGTTCATCTAATTTTTACTCACTGGTTAATAAACAATTGCTACCTCTCATAGTTTCAATAATAAACCCTTCTTAGGGGCCCTATTATCATTAGAAAACTTTGATACACAAAGGGATAGAGTTGACTAGTATTCATGATGTAGTCTAAGTCTAAATCACAATAATCAAATATTCTTGGCATGTTGCTTGCTTCAAGAGTGTCACCCCTCCTTGCACAAGAAAGTAAACCCACATTGGTAACCTTGTAAATCATTAGGATTGGATCCATACCTTCACACAAGATTTAGTTTTTATAGTTGACAGAAAGAAAAAAAATTGTTCTTAACTTATTTCTCTTCATTACATGACCCTTGAGTTATTTTTTTATTCACATTTGAGCAATTTAGTTGATATCATAATATATTAGGAGATGTAATATTTGGTATTTTTATGAAGGGCATATGTAAGGTTTAACATTTACACTCTATAATACATAAGCATGAGTTAGGCTGGCAATAATTACTCTTGTTCATAACATTTCTTTTATTTGTTTTTATATACTTGTACAATTATTTAGTAATGCAATGGGAACATTTTTTGCAGCATTGTAACATATCACTAGCTATTTTTGCATTATGCTTATCCTAAAGAAGAGTTTTCTCCAATGTCAATGAACTATAATTATTTGTGCATTATGTTTAGCAAAATAGAGTTCTATTTGTGCACCATACTAATTAGTTATTGGATAATCTTTTTTTTGTAGAATTTTATATGCCATTACTTATCATTACAAAGTTCATTTCTCCTTGAACAAATTTATTTTTTCACCTTTTGTAATAGATTAATTTATTTTGGTGGGGATAGAAATATGCCTATTTAATTTACTATTTTCGTTAATGGCATTTCTATAGGATTATGTTTACTTTTTCTACATTATGAAACTAAATTGGAACAAGTTTTGTTTGTGCAGTTCATAATTGAAGCCTTTTTGGCCCAACTTGTAACAATGTTTGCTTTGTGAAATTACTAATAACTCATTAGAAGGGCTAATTTTGGATGTTCTTACCTTGAGTTTCAAGAATTTTTCTTTCTAAAAGCTTTTGAATGTTTATATAGCCACCTAATAAATCAAACTAATATTTTTCTTTTCTAATTTAGGCATTGTTGAGGCTACATCATGGTCATGTCAAAGAATAAGATCCACATAGGGAGGGGAATTGAAAGTGTGACTAGGAGTGCCTGACCTCAAAGAATTCATGAACTAGAAGATGATTTCTTTAAAATGATTTGGGTTTGTTGATTTGTGGCCTTAGCATTAGTTTGATTTCTTTAAAATGGTGTGGGTTTTTTCTTTGTGGCCATAGGATTAGTTTGAGTGGCTTAGACTGTATCTTCCACAAAATAGTTGATTGCTTTAAAATTATGTAGGTTTGGTGTTTTGGGGCGTTAGGAGTAGTTGTTGGAATTGGTTGGACTCCATCTTCTGCAAAAGAGTTAAGGGTACTATATTAAATTTAAGTAGAGGAGAATGATATAACAATCACATGGGTATTAGATGAATTTTAGTTGGAGGGGTATTTAATGTGAATTCAGACCTAGGGTATCAACATTTTGTCATTGAATGTTTACAAGTAACATGAATTTATTAAAAAATTGGTGAGAAATTAGTTTGTCTTTTAATATGGGGTAATTCAAATGATGATTAGTGATAGTGCATGTGAAAGTGAAAAACAACTTCTCTAAAGCTTATGCAATTTAACCTAATTATTCTAATTCACCCAATGTTTCTTACCTCTTTGATTGAATTGTACTAATTAACAGCTAAAAAATATCAATACATAAAAATCATCCTCATTTTCTTCATATTTCAATATCCATATTCAATTAACTGAACAAAATCCTATTTTTAGCACTCAACTCATATCCTTAGTTTTTCAAATGCTGCATAACTACCATCTGATTACACAAAAATTTTTATCAACCAAATAATCGAACATTCAATTTATCAACCTGGAATATATTGTATTTTCCCACATCTCACAATTCAAAAAAAGAAATGCAAAGAAGAGTATAAAGCAGATGAACAAATGACAATAGGCATCTTTGCGCTTGGGGCAATGACGCAGCTAGTGAGGTAAAACCGAGGCGCGTCAATTGCTGGTTGAAAACTATTTCCAACCCCCCTCGTTGGCCTCGGCTACGCCTTGGCCTCCAAGAATTTTTGGAGGGATCACATTTTGCTCGGGCTCCAACTAATTCAAATTTTCAAACTGGTAGCAAACTATAAGTACAGGGACCGAAATCTGCATGGCTGGGCTTGCTGCTTAAGTTATAATATTGTCGTCTATCGAATTTGTTGGCCTATGTTAAATTCAGGAAGATATTTCTTCGTGGAAGTTCAGGGTTTAGTCGGGCCTGGGTGGAGAACATTACATTGATGGGAATGGCTGTCGAGTTGAATTCTTATATTGTCCTGTGTGGCATCTGTTGCAATATGGCTAGTGCGGTAAGATACTTCTTTATATTGTTCTGTATGGCATCTGTTGCAATTCTTTATATTGTTCTGTATGGCATCTGTTGCAATATGGTTAGTCCGGTAAGATATATCTTAATGGATGTGGATCAATTATTCTGGTTACTAGAATACCAATATTCCAAGAGAAATTGCATCACTCCTATTATTATAATTTTTTTAGTTTTCTTTCAAAGCCATTTAGTTTATAATTCTTCTAGTATGTGTTATCTATTCATTTTTTTGGCAGAAAACATTTGAAAACCATTTAATTTATAATTCTAATATAGGTTATATATATATTCATTCTTTCTTCATAAAACATTTTAATTGTGGTAAGTTATGCCCATCAATATCAACTTTTGTACGGAAGCATTGGCATTGGTCATGGGATTGGAATTCAATGAATGGATTTTCCACAGTGATACCCATGTAATGTGATATGTTTAGATCACAATGTGCTAGTGATATGAGTATTATTTTAAGTTTAGTGAAAAGTTAAATTTTGCCATAGGTTATCCTTTCTAAATAGTGTTTTCAACATGTAGTCTCATCAACTTGGATATGTGAATGAATGAAAAACATACTGAGGAAACATGGAGTACTTTCTTATTCCCAATTTTTTTTTCACTTGAGAAATGCCTCTCTCATATGGGCCTTGCCAATGTATAATCTAAACAATTAATAGCAATAGTTGACAAAAGTCAACCCTATAGAGTCTATAGAAACAATCTCAATAGTAAAATGCTAAAGGAATCTTTGGTCTACCTAATGTCAATATTGTTGCTCTAATCTTCAACTATTTTGTGGGTGAAATCAAAGAAAGAACCTGTAGTGGTTCCCCATTCAGAACAACCAATTTCAAACAACTTGGTTCTAGAGATTTTATTTTCCCTAGAATTGTAGCATATAACAAAAATTCTCAACACTTTGGGATCTTTTCACTTCTTTGACTCTTTCAAATAATGAGCTCTCTGACTTGGTTCCCAAAAGTCTCAACACATTGGCTCTCATTGCTATTAGTTTTTTCAATAATAACTTAAATAACCCTATTGCAAACTCACTTATTAGTGTTAGAAAGAGGGCAAATCTCTTAGGAAATTCAAGGACTTGAGTTAATATTTTGAGTAGCAATGATAAATTGGAGATTGTTCTGCTTGTTTCTATGCTCATAAGGAATGACTCTTATTTATCTCTGGAATGATAGTTTTTAGACGGGATTTTTGTCATCATAAAAATTATCATTGAAATTATCTTTTTCTTAAATTTGGATACAATGTAGAAGAGCTTTCAGTTTTTATTCAAAGATGGAGACAATGTAATTGGAAGTGGGGAATCTACCCATGTTTATTGTACCAACCTACTCACAATGAAATTGTGGAGTAAAACATTTATTGTAAAATAAAAAACTAAAAGTAACAAAATTAACTATGTCTATAAACAATGTAAACATGTTGACGATAAATTTTTAGTTAATCCCATTATAAGCTTTTTCAAAGTCTTTATTTAGGAAAGAATTCTATTTTCCTAAGTTAAGAATATCATATTCAAAATAAGTGTCTCTATTTGAGTCATGGGTTATTTATGAGATTTATAAGGGTAGGAATTGCCAACTCCACTGAAGGTTGACACAATGCCGGCTACATGTTATTCTATTTTTTCCATTGGTTCATTAATTTAATTTTTTTGGTTCCTCTAAAAGTTATATCTTTCATTGAAAAAATATTCTTTCAGATCGAGAGTTGTTGCAACCAAGAGAAAATTAATTTTGGCTATGGCAATGAGAGTATCGTATTTGTTTCTAAGTCAAATTTGGAAATGAATTTCACAACATTATGGTATCTAAAATGACGAGAAATAGACCATCTCTGAGTGGAAGACTCTTCATACACCCACTTTTATAATTTGAGGTGTTTGGGTGCATAATGGTGATACGATTATCTTACATAGAGGAAAAGGTGTTTTAATGTCCTCAACTTTTATTTTGATTCTTGTTTTCTTAAAGTATAGCCTAAGATACAAAATTATAACAATTACTTGATGCAGTAAGGATTTTCATATTATAAAAGTCGACGTCTTCAATGGATGTTTTCGTTGCCCTATCCACTGATTTAGTGAGCATTCGAGGATTACACACCATTTATTCATCTTACCCTTGTGTTGAATCCTAATTCACCTTTTCATTTTATTTTCTTCTTTTTGTTGTGGAATTAGAATGATGATGGGGTTAAGACTTTAGTGGAATATTGAATTGGATTAGGGGTTTAGTTTACTCATCCTACCCATAATAGTTTTGTGCAGCTTGGCTGTATGAGCCCAATAAAAACCACCATAAATCCTTTCATCAATAATTATGGATGTCATATTGGGAAGCTCAATTGTTTTCTACAACTAAAATGCCATGCTCTTCTTCTCTCATCATTGTGTTTTCTTTTCAAAATGTTAGGATGTCTCTCAATCATAAGGGAGAAGGCTATGTCAAGCCTCATTGATGCCTACTAGCCCTCCATGCCAAAAGGCTAAACTAGCTTGTTCATTACTGCAATTTGATATTGTTTGTGTAATCATATGTTTCATTCTAATTAGAGGATTCTCCATCATGTTCACATTATTGAGGATTATGTTTGTTAATTTTTTTACTATTGTTGCATACAATTTGGTATGAAATCCATGACACTTCTAGGGCTAATTTTTTTGTGTGGCTTGCGAGAGTCTATAATGGAATGTGGCTTCGAGAGTCTATAATGGAATATATTTTAATGGAATTCAATCCATGAATTTCTCAAGTTGTAGTTGAGGGGACCTAGAGTGGCCATGAGAAACACATAATAGGAAGATCAAGAACCTCAAATCATACCACCACATAATCGCAAACCTAATTGTGGCATTCTCATTTCTCCTTCCCACAATTATTGGTTAGACTTCTAGTAATTGTTTAGCAATGTAGTAATATTTTCTTTAAATAATGAAGTTGGAAGGAAAAATAATATATTGACACCATCCCAAACCATTTCAAAATCCCCCATAAAAGATTGTTATGCCCAATACTACTTTCACTTATTTAGCCCTACTTGTCATAGGATTCCCTAACCTATACCAATAGGTTATTGGAATAGAAGAATTCTTTTATATAGATTTTAGATTTGTAATTATTGTCAGTGAGAATGAGATTATCATTGAGCTACAAATTTAGATATTTTTTTCTGTGGTTGTAAAAGTTGATGGACTTGGTACACATTGTTCTAAATTATTTTAGGTTTATGGTTTGGATAATGTGTTAGTAATATTTTAATATCTAGCCACTTCCATCTTTTTAAGTAGTGGTATCAACCTATTGGAATGAGAATCTATGTGGAACTTAAAAATATCAAAAATTGTTCTACCAAGAATTTAAAAATAATTGTTTCTTTAACTCTAAATATCACATACAACACCAAGATCAAATCCCAATTTTTTTTATTGATGTTGCAAGGCTTTATGAATTTCTTAATAGCTTTTTGGATTGTTTTTTCTTGTCATATTTTTTAATACTTTGAGTATTGTTTGGCCATATTTCTTTTTCAATAATTTTGAGTTTTTTTTCTTAATTTTGAAAAATATTCAAACTTGAGTAGTTTGATTATTTTTAAAATATGAAATAAATCAATAGCCATGGTTAGGGTATATTGATTTACAATTACCAATATACAAAAATAGAACCTATGATCTCTAACTACCTGGAAACTACTTGCAATACTCACAAGTATTTATTTCAAACACTCATTGTAAGCTTATCTATATCTAAGAATGAACAAAGATATGATTTTATGAGAGTCTTTTATGGTGTCATGTTTCACTAATGAGGTTGCAAGAGTATTAAGCCATTTGGTAGTACTTAATTTCATGTGATAGAGTCCAACTAAATGGCATTTTTGAGAAAAGGATGAGGCTTGATGTTAGTGCTCAACAATTTTGTTGGAACAATTACACCATATATAGAAATTGAATTGAAACAAAGTACTTAGAATGTGATGCAACACTCTAAATCTCAATGTGTTTTTGTTTTAAACTACTAAACATTTTTCATGAATTCCTATTTTTTTAGGATTGATATATAAAATATTATAGAATTGTAGTTTATCTTATATTTACTCACTAGCTAATAAACAATTGCAAGCCCTTATAGTTTCAATCTGAGTAATTTCATTATTTTTAACCATAGGAATAAATAAAATAGCCATTGGTTAGCGTAGATTGATTTCTTATATCTAGGGATGTATTTTAGTTGGAGGTATTTAATGTCAATTGATACCTAAGCTATCAACATTTGTCATTGAATGTTTACAAGTAACATGATTTGTTTGTCTTTTAATATGGTGCAGCTCAAATGACCATTAGTGATAGTGCATGTGAAAGTGAAAAACATCTTCTCGAAAGTTTGTGCACTTTAACCTCCTTATTCCAATTGGCACAATATTTTTTAACTCTTTGATTGAATTGTACTACTTAACCACTAAAAAGTCTCAATATATAAAAATCATCCTCATTTTGTTTATATTTCAATATCCATATATAATTAACTCAACAAAATCTTGTTCTTAACACTCATTCATATCCTTAATTTTTAAAATACTCCATAACTACCATCTAATTCACATAAATATAGACAAATAAAATTTTCATATATATTATTAATTAATTATTAACATATCATTAAAAAAAACCATATCTCATCTGCTCCTTAAACATTATAATCATCCAAAACATTCAGTTTATCAACTTCAAATATATTGTATTTTCTGACATCTCACAATTCAGAAAAAGAAATACAAAGAAGAGTATAAAGAAGAGGAACCAAGAGAAAATTAATTTTGGCTATGGTAATGAGAGCATAGTATTTGTTTCTAAGTCAAATTTGACAATGAATTTCACAACATTATGGTATCTAAAATGACAGGAGAAATTTAACCATCTCTGAGTGGAAGATTCTACATACACCCACTTTTATAATTTGAGGTGTTTGGGTGCATAATGGTGATAAAAATACAAGTAACAAATTTAACCATGTCTATAAACAATGTAAACATATTGAGAATAAATGTTTATTCAATCGGATTATAAGCTTTGCCAAAGCCATTATTTAGGAAGGAATTCTATTTGGTATGATCTTTTGTCCACTCCATAGCTTCCTAAGTTAAAAATATGATATTCAAAATAAGTGTCTCTATTTCACATATAGGTTATTTATGAGATTTATAAGGGTAGGAATTGCCAACTCCACTTATGGTTGACACAATGTCATCTACATGTTATTCTATTTTTCCATTGTTTCATTACTTTCATCTTTTTTGTTCCTCTAAAAGGTATATCTTTCAAAAATATTCCTTCAGATGGAGAGTTGTTGCAACCTAGAGAAAATAAATTTTGGTTATGGTAATGAGACCATCATATTTGTTTCTAAGTCATGTTTAGCCATGACTTTCACAACATTATGGTATCTAAAATGATGAGAGAAATTTAATCACCTCTTAGACGAAGACTCTTCATATGCCCATTTTTATAATTTGAGGTGGTTGGGTGCGTAACTCAGATATGCTTATCTTACATGGACCAAAAAGTCTTTTAATGTCATCAACTTTTATTTGATTCTTGTTTTCTTTAAGTACAGCCTAAGATACCAAATTATAATAATTACTTATTGTAGTATGGATTTTCATGTTATAAAAGTTGGACTTAGAATTTATGAAGTCCAACTAAATGGCATGTTTGAGAAAAGGATGAGGCTTGATGTTAGTCTACAACAATTTTGTTCGAACAATTACAGCATGTGTAGAACTTCAATTGAAAAAAGTACCTAGTATGTCTTGCAGCACTCTTAATCTCAATGTGTTTTTATTTTAAACTATTAGACATTTTTCCCTGAATTCCTATTTTTTCTAGGATTGATATATATAAGACTATAGAATTGTAGTTCATGTAATTTTTACTCACTAGTTAATAAACAATTGCTACCTCTCATAGTTTCAATAATAAACCCTTCTTAGGGACCCTATTATCATTAGAAAACTTTGATACACAAAGGGATTGAGTTGACTAGTATTCATGATGTAGTCTAAGTTTAAATCACAATAATCAAATATTCTTGGCATGTTGTTTGCTTCAAGAGTGTCACCCCTCCTTGCACAAGAAACTAAACCCATATTAGTAACCTTGCAAATCATTAGGATTGGATCCATACGTTCAAAGAAGATTTAATTTTTATAGTAGATGGAAAGAAAAAAAAATTGTTCTTAACTTATTTCTCTTCATTACATGACCCTTGAGTTATTTTTTTATTCACATTTGAGCAATTTAGGTGATATTATAATATATTAGGAGCTGGAACATTTGGTATTTTTATGAAGGGCCTATGTAAGGTTTAACATTTACACTTTATAATACATAAGATAATTACTCTTGTTCATAACATTTCTTTTATTTGTTTTTCTATACTTGTACAATTAATTAGTAATGCAATGGGAACATTTTTTGCAGCATTGTAACATATCACTAGCTATTTTTGCATTATGCTTATCCTAGAGAAGAGTTTTCTCCAATGTCAATGAACTATAATTATTTGTGCATCATTGACATGAAGAGAAATAAGTTAAGAACAATTTTTTTTTCTTTCCATCTACTATAAAAACTAAATCTTCTGTGAAGGTATGGATCCAATCCTAATGATTTGCAAGGTTACCAATGTGGGTTTAGTTTCTTGTGCAAGGAGGGGTGACACTCTTGAAGAAAACAACATGCCAAGAATATTTGATTATTTTGATTTAAACTTAGACAACATCATGAATACTAGTCAACTCAATCCCTTTGTGCATCAAAGTTTTATAATGATAATAGGGTCCCGAAGAAGGGTTTATATTGAAACTATCAGAGGTAGCAATTTTTTATTAACTAGTGAGTAAAAATTAGATGAACTACAATTCTATAGTCTTTTATATATCAATCCTACAAAAAATAGGAATTCAGGGAAAAATGTCTAATAGTTTAAAATAAAAACACATTGAGATTAAGAGTGTTGCAAGACATACTAGGTACTTTTTTCAATTGAAGTTCTACACATGCTGTAATTGTTCGAACAAAATTGTTGTAGACTAACATCAAGCCTCATCCTTTTCTCAAACATGCCATTTAGTTGGACTTAGATACAGTCTAAGTCAAACTTTTATAACATGAAAATCCTTACTACAATAAGTAATTATTATAATTTGGTATCTTAGGCTGTACTTTAAGAAAACAAGAATCAAAATAAAAGTTGATGACATTAAAAGACTTTTTGGTCCATGTAAGATAAGCATATCTGAGTTATGCACCCAACCACCTCAAATTATAAAAATGGGCATATGAAGAGTCTTCGTCTAAGAGGTGATTAAATTTCTCTCATCATTTTAGATACCATAATGTTGTGAAAGTCATGGCTAAACATGACTTAGAAACAAATATGATGGTCTCATTACCATAACCAAAATTAATTTTCTCTAGGTTGCAACAAATCTCCATATGAAGGAATATTTTTGAAGGATATACCTTTTAGAGGAACAAAAAAGATGAAAGTAATGAACCAATGGAAAAATAGAATAACATGTAGATGACATTGTGTCAACCATAAGTGGAGTTGGCAATTCCTACCCTTATAAATCTCATAAATAACCTATAAGTGAAATAGAGACACTTATTTTGAATATCATATTTTTAACTTAGGAAGCTATGGAGTGGACAAAAGATCATACCAAATAGAATTCCTTCTTAAATAATGGCTTTGGCAAAGCTTATAATCGGATTGAATAAACATTTATTCTCAACATGTTTACATTATTTATAGACATGGTTAAATTTGTTACTTTTATTTTTAACACCATTATGCACCCAAACACCTCAAATTACAAAAGTGGGTGTATGCAGAGTCTTCCACTCAGAGATGGGAGATGGTAGATGGTTAAATTTCTCATGTCATTTTAGATACCATAATGTTGTGAAAGTCATTGTCAAATTTGACTTAGAAACAAATACTATGCTCTCATTACCATAGCCAAAATTAATTTTCTCCTCGTTCCTCTACTTTATATTCTTCTTTGTATTTCCTTTTCTGAATTGTGAGATGTGGGAAAATACAATATATTTGAAGTTGATAAACTGAATGTTTTGGATGATTATAATGTTTAAGGAGGAGATGAGATATGGTTTTTTTTAATGACATGTCAATAATTAATTAATAATATATACGAAAATTTTATTTGTCTATATTTATGTGAATTAGATGGTAGTTATGCAGTATTTTAAAAATTAAGGATATGAATGGGTGTTAAGAACAAGATTTTGTTGAGTTAATTATATATGGATATTGAAATATAAACAAAATGAGGATGATTTTTATATATTGAGACTTTTTAGTGGTTAAGTAGTACAATTCAATCAAAGAGTTAAAACATATGGTGCCAATTGGAATAAGTAGGTTAAAGTGCACAAACTTTCGAGAAGATGTTTTTCACATTCACATGCACTATCACTAATGGTCATTTGAGCTGCGCCATATTAAAAGACAAACAAATGACAAAATGTTGATAGCTTAGGTATCAATTGACATTAAATACCCCTACAACTAAAACACCATCCCTAGATATAAGAAATCAATCTACCCTAGCCATGGCTATTTATTTATTTCATATGTTAAAAATAATCAAAATACTCAAGATTGAAACTATAAGGGCTTGCAATTGTTTATTAGCTAGTGAGTAAATATAAGATAAACTACAATTCTATAATCTTTTATATATCAATCCTAAAAAAATAGGAATTCATGAAAAATGTTTAGTAGTTTAAAACAAAAACACATTGAGATTTATAGTGTTGCATCACATACTAAGTACTTTGTTTCAATTCAATTTCTATATATGGTGTAATTGTTCCAACAAAATTCCTGAGGACTAACATCAAGCCTCATCCTTTTCTCAAAGATGCCATTTAGTTGGACTCTATCACATGAAATTAAGTACTACCAAATGGCTTAATACTCCTGAAACCTCATTAGTGAAACATGACACCATAAAAGACTCTTATAAAATCATATCTTTGTTCATTTTTAGATATAGATAAGCTTACAATGAGTGTTTGAAATAAATACTTGTGAGTATTGCAAGTAGTTGCCAAGTAGTTAGAGATCATAGGTTCTATTTTTGTATATTTGTAATCGTAAATCAATATACCCTAACCATGGCTATTTATTTATTTGATATTTTAAAAATAATCAAACTACTCAAGTTTGAATATTTTTCAAAATTAAGAAAAAAAAATCAAAATTATTGAAAAAAAAATATGGCCAAACAATACTCAAAGTATTAAAATATATGACAAGAAAAAACAATCCAAAAAGGTATTAAGAAATTCATAAAGCCTTGCAACATCAATAAAAAATTGGGATTTGATCTTGGTGTTGTATGTAATATTTTAGAGTTAAAGAAACAACTATTTAAAAATACTTGGTAGAACACTTTTTGATATTTTTAAGTTCCTCATAGATTCTCATTCCAATAGGTTGATACCACTACTTAAAAATATGGAAGTGGCTAGCTATTAAAATATTACTAAGACATTATCCAAAACATAAACCTAAAATAATGTAGAACAATGTGTACCAAGTCCATCAACTTTTACAACCACATAAAAAAATATCTAAATTTGTACCACAGTGATAATCTCACTCTCACTCACAATCATTACAAATCTAAAATATATATAAAAGAATTCTTCTATTCCATTAACCTATTGGTATAGGGTAGGGAATCCTATGACAAGTAGGGCTAATAAGTGAAAGTAGTATTGGGTATAACAATTTTTTATAGGGGATTTTCAAATGGTTTGGGAGGGTGTCAAAATATTATTTTTCCTTGCAACTTCGTTATTTAAAGAAAATATTACTACATTGCTAAAAAATTACTAGAAGTCTAACCAATAATTGTGGGAAGGAGAAATGAGAATGCCACAATTAGGTTTGGGATTATGTGGTGGTATTATTTCAGGTTCTTGAACTTCCTATTATGTGTTTCTCATGGCCACTCTTGATCTTCCTATTATGTGTTTCTCATGGCCACTCTCAGTCCCCTCAACTACTTCTTGAGAAATTCATGGATTGAATTCCATTAAAATATATTCCATTATAGACTATGGAAGCCGCATTCCATTATAGACTCTCGAAGCCACAAAAAAAATTAGCCCTAGAAGTGTCATGGATTTCATACCAAATTGTATGCAACAATAGTAACAAAAATAACAGACATAATCCTCAATAATGTGAACATGATGGAGAATCCTCTAATTAGAATGAAACATATGATTACACAAACAATATCAAATTGCAGTAATGAACAAGCTAGTTTAGCCTTTTTGCATAGAGGGCTCGTAGGCATCAATGAGGCTTGACATAGCCTTCTCTCTTATGATTGAGAGACATCCTAACATTTTGAAAAGAAAACACAATGATGAGAGAAGAAGAGCATGGCATTTTAGTTGCAGATGAGCTTCCCAATATGACATCCATAATTATTGATGAAAGGATTTATGGTAGTTTTTAATGGGCTCATACAACCAAGCTGCACAAAACTATTATGGGTAGGATGAGTCAACTAAACCCCTAAGCCAATTCAATATTCCACTAAAGTCTTAACCCCATCATCATTCTAATTCCACAACAAAAAGAAGAAAATAAAATGAAAAGGTGAATTAGGATTTAACACAATCTCGAATGCTCACTCAATAAAATCAGTGGATAGGGCGACTAAAACATCCATTGAAGACATCGACTTTTATAACATGAAAATCCTTACTACATGAAGTAATTGTTATAATTTGGTATCTTAGGCTATACTTTAAGAAAACAAGAATCAAAATAAAAGTTGAGGACATTAAAACACTTTTTCCTCTATGTAAGATAATCATATCACCATTATGCACCCAAACACCTCAAATTATAAAAGTGGGTGTATGAAGAGTCTTCCACTCAGAGATGGTTTATTTCTCTTGTCAGTTTAGATACCATAATGTTGTGAAAGTCATTGCCAAATTTGACTTAGAAACAAATACGATGCTCTCATTACCATAGCCAAAATTAATTTTCTCTTGGTTGCAACAACTCTCCATCTGAAAGAATATTTTTTCAATGAAAGATATAACTTTTAGAGGAACCAAAAACATTAAATTAATGAACCAATGGCAAAAATAGAATAACATGTAGCTGGAATTGTGTCAACCTTCAGTGGAGTTGGAAATTCCTACCCTTATAAATCTCATATACAACCTATGAGTCAAAAAGAGACACTTATTTTGAATATGATATTCTTAACTTAGGAAAATAGAATTCTTTCCTAAATAAAGACTTTGAAAAAGCTTATAATGGGATTAACTAAAAATTTATCATCAACATGTTTACATTGTTTATAGACATGGTTAATTTCATTGTGAGTAGGTTGGTACAATAAACATGGGCAGATGCCCCACTTCCAATTACATTGTCTCCATCTTTGAATAAAAACTGAAAGCTCTTCTACATTGAATCCAAATTTAAGAAAAAAGATAATTTCAATGATAATTTTTATGATGACAAAAATCCCATCTAAAAACTATCATTCCATAGATAAATAAGAATCATTTCTTATGAGCATAGAAACAAGCAGAACAATCTCCAATTTATCATTGCTACTCAAAATACTAACTCAAGTCCTTGAATTGCCTAAAAGACTTGCCCTCTTTCTAACACTCATAAGTGAGTTGGCAATAGGGTTGTTTAAGTTATTATTGAAAAAACTAATAGAAATGAGAGCCAATGTGTTGAGACTTTTTGGAACCAATTCAAAGAGCTCATTATTTGAAAGAGTCAAAGAAGTGAAGAGATCCCAAAGTGTTGAGAATTTTTGTTATATGCTACAATTCTAGGGAAAATAAAATCTCTAGAACCAAGTTGTT
>APFE031245621.1:0-14689 GCA_000404065.3 Pinus taeda
GCGTCATAATACTGTTTATTCTTTTTCCTGGTTGTATTTTACATTTATCCATAGTACTGTAATTTCGACAGTTTATTTCGATGTAATGCGGGTATGCTCAGATATCTTCTGAGTTTATTTGATAGTTATCTGGACCGAGGGTTATCCTACAGCTCTACCCAACGGCTATCTAATTGGCTCATTCAGTTCCATTATGCAATTATATATTTCTTTTCATTGCTAGCAATAGTCATACAAGTTTGTAACTAATTGTATGAACAATTATTTGTAACCTACGGCGATGTACCTTGAAACCCTCACTTACAGATACTAATATTCTGCAAGGATTACTATGGGGTCCTATTTACAGTTATTAATATTCTGTACAAAATTCTATGAAATCTCATTACAGTAAATAATACCCTGTATAGATTTACTAAGAAATCTCATTACAGTAAATAATACCCTGTACAGATTTACTAAGAAATCTCATTACAGTAAATAATACCCTGTACAGATTTACTAAGAAATCTCATTACAGTAAATAATACCCTGCATAAATTAACTATGAAATCTCATTATTTACTGTAGGCATAAGGTACATACCTGTACTAAGCTGGCTTTTAATTCCTGATACCCTCCAACCTGGAGGAACTCGTTTAAAGCTTGCTATCCTCCCAACCACGAGATCAGTCACTCAGACCTAATTCTCTCCCCCAAGCTCTCTTGCAGGCCACTGCCTTAGCAAGGTGATGCACGCTAACAGCGATGCGAAGTAACGCACAGTAGTGCTGGTACCATCTGGTCCTCACCAGACATGGTACTCCTTCCTTCGTTCTACCTCTTTCTTCTGCTCTCCCTGTCTGTTCCCTAACAGCCCAGGTCCCCCCTCTTTTCCCAATTCTATGGAAAGAAAAGTAGTTAGGGCTTCCCTTTTTAGTTGGCAACTGTTTCTTTTAATTAAACAAGCAGAAGTAAAATAATTCCTCTCATAAGGTCATTTACAATATTATTTAATTCATCCTTTGAACTAATAACATTTTCACAAAATTAATTTAAAGTAATAATTCCAGTCTCCATATTTACTCAACATGGTAATTTAGAAAATTATTCATATCAATGTTTGGGTCATTACATCTCCTCCCCCTGAGATTGGACACCGTCTCGGTGTCTTTCAGTCATGAACAGGTCCGGATATGTTTTCTTCATCAATTCTTGGTCCTCCCAAGTGGCCTCCTCAGGTCCAAAATGCTTCCACTGCACCTTAACTTGGGTAATAACTCGTTTCTGCAGCTGCACTTCTCTCTGGTCGAGAATGCTCAGCGGTTCGACCAGTACTTCTCCTTTCGGTTCGACCTGCATCACACAATTTCCAAATTAGTTTCATTCTAAATGGAATTCTTGCTGAATCCTTATTATAACAATAACCCCACCTGTATATCCTGCCATCGGATTACATGCTTAGGATCATACACATATTTCTTTAGGACTGATACATGGAATACGTTATGGACCCAGATGTGGCTTGGCAAGGCCAGCTGGTATGCTACCGGTCCGACCCTTGCCAGAATCTGAAAGGGTCCACAATATTTGGGCGCCAATTTAGCGCAACCAGCCCACTGCAATGTACTTCTCTTGGCTTGAATCCGAATATACACATGATCCCCAATCTGGAACTCCTTAAATCTTCTTTTTTGATCAGCGAAGTTCTTTTGTCTATCTTGAGCTGTTTTCAAATTAACACGCACCTTCTTTACCATGTCCTCCATCTCTTTAAGCATTTCGGGTCCTAAACTTAATTTATCCTCAGGCCCACCCCAACTGGAGGGTGTACGACACTTCCGTCCGTACATAACCTCAAATGGACTCATTTGCGTTGAGGTATGATACCCATTGTTATACGCAAACTCTACCAAGTGTAAGTACTCTTCCCACCGTGTGGGTTGTTGCATAACATAAGCCCTTAGCATATCCTCTACCACTTGGTTCACTCTTTCCGTCTGACCATCAGTTTGCGGGTGGTAGGCTGTGCTGAAGTTCAACTGAGTACCCAAATCAGTAAACAGTGTCTTCCAAAAAGCTGATGTGAATTTCACATCCCGATCGGAGATTATTGTTTTTGGAAGACCATGCAATCTGAACACATTCTGCATAAAAATGTGGGCGATTTCTGCAGCTTTGAACGTGGATTGCACGGGTATGAAATGCGCAGCCTTGCTCAATTTGTCCACTACTACCATAATGGAATCATTGTTTTTCCTTGTTCTAGGTAACCCGGTGATAAAATCCATGGAGATAATTTCCCATTTCCATTCCGGAATGGGCAAGGGTTGTAACAGTCCTGCTGGATGTTGATGTTCCGCTTTAATTTGTTGACATTCTAAGCACCTTGCTAAGTATTCCACAATATTTCGCTTCATTCCTGGCCAGAAGTATTCCTTCCGGATGGCTGTTATCATCTTTTGATAACCCGGGTGACCAGCATAATGGCTGATGTGAAATTCGTCCATGATCAGATTCTTAATTCTACTTTGATTGCACATATATTCTTTCTTTGAAGTAAATTAATCCAGCGTCATCTATCGTATATTCTTGTTGACTGTCCCCTTTGGCAGTTTGCTGTATTTGCTGTTTTAGCTGCTGATATTCTGCATCTTGGTCTGAAGTTTCTTTTATTATATCCAGGAAGGAGTTTTTCCATCCACTAATGGAAACTTCATACAAACTTCGTATTTTCCTGCTTAAAGCGTCTACCACTCTATTTTCCTTTCCTTGTAAATGTTTTATGTCAAAGTTGAAACCGCTTAGAAAATCCATCCATCGCGCTTGTCTAGCATTTAAAGTAGGCTGGCTGAAATAATTGGTCAAACTATGGTGGTCGGTGAGCAGCAGAAATTTCCTACCCATAAGATAATGCCGCCACATTTTCAGTGCATGTATAACAGCAGCCAGTTCTAAGTCATAGGCAGAATATCTCTGTTCATGTTCTTTCAATTTACGTGACTCATAGGCAATCACTCTACCTTCTTGCATTAAGACTCCTCCCAATCCTTCCTTACTTGCATCTGTACAGACCACATAATCCTTATTAGGATCTGCTATACAGAGAATGGGTGCCGTGGTGAGCAAATGCTTCAGTTGCTCGAAACTTTTCTGGCAGTTTGGGGTCCATTGGAATGACTTCCCTTTCTTTTGTAATGAGGTAATGGGAAAATCTACTTTGGAGAAGCCTTCCACGAATCTTCTGTAATAACCAGCCAATCCCATGAAAGATCGGACATCCGTCACATCTTTTGGCACAGGCCAGTCCATTATGTCCTTTATCTTTTCCGGATCCACTGCTATTCCCTCTTTTGTGATCACGTGACCCAAGTATTGGATTTCTTCTTTGAAGAAATCACACTTACTAAATTTTGCATACAACTGGTGCTCTCGAAGGGTTTGTAATACCCTTCGAAGATGTTCATAATGTTCTTCTATTGTACGTGAATATATTAGTATGTCATCAATGAATATCAATACGAACCGGTCCAAGTATGGGTGAAAAATGCTGTTCATTAAACACATGAAAGTTGCAGGGGCGTTGGTTAGCCCGAATGGCAAAACCACAAATTCGTAGTGTCCATACCTTGTTCTAAAGGCTGTCTTGGCGATATCTTCGTCCTTAATTCGGATTTGATGATATCCTGATCGCAGATCGATCTTGGAGAATACCGTTGCACCTTTCACTTGATCGAACAGCTCATCGATCCGAGGTAGAGGGTACTTATTCTTAATGGTTAACTTATTCAGTTGTCTGTAGTCAATACACATTCTGAGAGTACCATCCTTCTTCTTGACAAATAAAACTGGAGCTCCCCATGGAGACACACTAGGCCGAATGTATTCCTTGTCCAATAACTCTTGCAACTGCATCTTTAATTCTGTCAGTTCAGGTATACTCATTCTGTAGGGTGCTCGTGACACTGGTGCTGCTCCGGGTACCAGTTCAATGGTAAAATCTATATTTCTTCGTGGCGGTAGTCCAGGGATTTCCTCAGGGAATACATCTGTAAATTCTTGGATTATAGGTATACTATTCAAAGAAGCTGATTTATCTTTGGAATCCGCATATCCCACCTGAATAGCGTAAACTTGACACCCCTTCCGTATACATTTTGTTAGTTGGTTTGCAGTTATCGGGCGAACTTGTACTGGTTGCTTGATTCCTTGCATTTCTTTCCTGTTTCCTTGCTGGTCTCGATAGTATATAATTTTGGTTTTACAATCAACTAATGACCAGTGTTTTTCTAACCAGTCCATTCCGATTAAGATGTCATAGGAGCCGAGAGGGAGTACGTTCAGATCAGCTGTTACTGGCTGGCCTGCTATGGTAAATGAGCAATTGCTGATTTTGGCGGCTACCCTCCGCTTGGCCCCAGTAGCTAGTTGCACCAGCCAAGGGTTTTTGAATTTAACAGAGTGTAAACTACATTGTTCCACTACCTTTGGGCTTACATAGCTTAATGTAGCCCCAGGATCAATTAAAACAGATAAGGTAAGGTTTGAGATTTTACCTTCAAATTCAACCATGGTGGGTTGATATTCTGCCTGACGGTCTTCCAGAGCCGCGCTAATCTTGGGTATACTGCGACCAACCTCGCCCCTGTTGAAGCTTCATGAATTTGAGATAATTGCTCAGTTCCTTTCCGCTGTGGGCAGTTTTTAATATAGTGAGGTCCCCCACAACCCCAGAACTGCACTGGAGGTCTTGCTATGCCTTCATTATCCAGCCTTCGGTGCTGCTCACTACCCTTGGGCTCATTCACAGTTCTAAACTTAGATACAGTTCTGGACGCAAATCTGTTATTTGCTACTCTCCCATTTCCCTTACTTCCATTGCTGCGATTTCCTTTGCTGTTTCCAACTGTCTTAAAGCCCCTCTTCTCATTCCATTTCCTGTTAGCAGTTTCCCCTTTCTGTTTGCTTTGTTGATAACAGATTCTAGCTTTACGAATCACTTCATCCATTGATTTTGGATTGTCAAACTCAATCCTTTCTCGCATATATGGTGGCAAACTGCTAACAAACCTCTGAACCTTGGCCTTCTCCTCCCTTATATAAGGTACGTAACGAAGTAAGGAGGTAAAATGGGTAATGAACTCGTCCATAGTCTGCTGTCCTAACCGCAAGTCATGGAACTCTCTCGCCTTTTCATCATAGAAACGTTCTGTTAGATATCGCTCCTTAAAGAACCTTTGAAAACTGACCCATGTAATATTCTGTTCGGTGACTCCTTTTACTATCTTCACCTCCTCCCACCATAAGGTGGCCTTCCCTTGCAATTGGAAGATAGCTAGTCGTGCTTTAAGGTTGTTATCATACTCATAAAGTTGAAAGTACTTGTTCATATTAATGATCCAGGCTTCCGCTGCTTCTTCTTGTTCTCCATCAAAATGTGGTGGTTTAATTTTGCGGAATTCTCCTTGTAACTCCACTTTTTGTCTTTTTGAGGTTTGCTGGTCAAATACATTATTAGAGCGTTCTTCTAGTTCCTCTGATCCTTCGGGAGGTATGTGATGATTCTGTTCCTCAGATATCCTTTGTTGTTCTGCACTAGGGTTAACTGGTAACTGATTTTGTCTGTCAGACAAACTCTTTAAAATTCTTTCTTGTTCCATTGTTAACCGAGCATTGTCCTCCCGCAGACGAGCCATTTCATTCTTCAATTCTTGCACTGTCTCCAGGATTGCTTGATTTGTAACTCTGGCTTCTTCTCCAAGCTGTACCCATAGTTCTGGGTTATTCTCCGGACCAGATACAACCTGCCCCATTACAGGTCGTCGCGTCGTGTTATCTGCCCTCCTCATATCTCTGTCTTCAACCTGGATCCTGTACTATGTGCAACAACAGAAAGACACATTCAAGAATATTATTGGTAATAACTATTTGCTATATAATTTTTTTTTTTTTTTTAACATAGTGTCCTTGTCTCTCATTGTGGTTCTACCCAGAGGCCACAGTGCTGTATCTGGGCTCTGATACCATATGTCACAATCCAACACGGTAAAAAATTATTTTTTTTATTAACTCGTAACTATTACTCATGGCACATTAACATAAGTCAAGGTAAAATACCATTACGCATTGTAATGTATTATTATCAACCCGAACCTTAATATTTGAGGGCGATACTGCTATATGGTTTACAAATGGAATGGGTTGGGGTTATCCACGTTGCTTGGCCTTGCTGCTGCCACATGTCCCTTACAATAACCCGTCGGACGAGACAGGTAGACTCCTCGGGATTTATTCGGATTCACTACCTGTTGAACTGACTGTGGTAGCTAAGGCAGTAAATGCCACAGCTCAGTCTGCCATCACCTCGGGATTATGCCGCGACGAACGCTCCAGATCTGCTCCAGGAAATCGACGGTAGCCATCTATCTGAGCTGGTTGAAAAAGGTATAGTTAGGGTTTGCTATCATTTACACAGGCGGCTTTACAACCTTGTTCTTCCGAGAGCAGCTCCACCGCTCTGCTCTGGTTAATTAGCTCGTCCTGAGCTCCGTCTAGCAATTTCTGCTGTTCGCACAGAGCAATCCGGCTTGGACGAGGGTGATGTCAATACCCCTCGGCAATGTAATGGTATTATCTCCTATTACTGTTAATTCATTCAATATATTCGATGTTCCCCTTTTCTTTTCGTTTTCCTTGTGTTTCTTATCACAGGCAAGAGGGTTTATTGACGCCTTATGGGTTGTTGCAGGTTACCGGCATGGAGTTTGACAATGAAAGGAGTTTGCAGGTTCCAATCGGTCTACCCATAACGGGTAAGTTATCCTGGCTTCGGTTTTGCCCATATTTCATATCCATTCGATTGTCTGAACCTTGGTCTTTGCAATGCCAGGGTCCTTTCTATTCTCCATCTGGTTGCTCGTGCTATGAGACCCTTCGTCGGCGTTTTCATTTTGTTTGTGAACCCTAAGTCTTTTGTAATCTGTATGTTTACTCAAGTCTATATGGTAACCCGAATGTGGGGTTTCTTCTTCTGTTAATGTTGTCTGTCGCTTTAGGCAGTTACTGACTCGAGAACCCGAGTACGGGATTTCTCCTTCTGTTCAAACTATCGGTGGCTTTATGTAATTAATGGAACCTTTTTAATTATACATGTATATATCGTTTAATTTGCACCATATTGTGAGGCATGCAGTTATTTGCACTGGCTCGAACCTCTTATTTGGCATTGTCCTGTATTCTCCTGTTTTATTAATTCTTGGATAGTTTGGTTGAATGATTATCCCGTAAGGTTCTACTGTGTTTAATATTCACTGCTTGGAATTACCGGGGTATTTTTGTACCGAGAAGATTGACTCTGAACGTGGTCATTCTGAACATGAATGTCGGTTTATTATAGTTGAATGTTCGTCCAATTCTCAGATGGTTTTCCTTTCACAAACTGTTCAGTAAATTTATCGTTTCGGATCTATATATATATTTTATCTCCATACTTCCTCTCTTAAGAAAAAATGTCTGCGGTTCCAGGTTTAATATGCATCTATTCTCTGGTTCCATCTACGGGTTATTCATATGCAAACAAATGTTTAAAATTCTCTGTTACTATATATATGTGTTCACAGGTGGTTTCTTTATTTCAATCTGTTTTCTTTGTGTTTGTACCACATCTGGTTTAGCTGCCATGTTTTGTCGTGGGAGCGCGGGACGCGCTAGAGCTAACCAACTTCTCGGTTCAAGGTGCTATATATGTTTATGTGTTCCTATAGTCATATAGGACCCAGTTCCTATTTACTTAGTTTTCTATTGCCGCGTCATAATACTGTTTATTCTTTTTCCTGGTTGTATTTTACATTTATCCATAGTACTGTAATTTCGACAGTTTATTTCGATGTAATGCGGGTATGCTCAGATATCTTCTGAGTTTATTTGATAGTTATCTGGACCGAGGGTTATCCTACAGCTCTACCCAACGGCTATCTAATTGGCTCATTCAGTTCCATTATGCAATTATATATTTCTTTTCATTGCTAGCAATAGTCATACAAGTTTGTAACTAATTGTATGAACAGTTATTTGTAACCTACGGCGATGTACCTTGAAACCCTCACTTACAGATACTAATATTCTGCAAGGATTACTATGGGGTCCTATTTACAGTTATTAATATTCTGTACAAAATTCTATGAAATCTCATTACAGTAAATAATACCCTGTATAGATTTACTAAGAAATCTCATTACAGTAAATAATACCCTGTACAGATTTACTAAAAAATCTCATTACAGTAAATAATACCCTGTACAGATTTACTAAGAAATCTCATTACAGTAAATAATACCCTGCATAAATTAACTATGAAATCTCATTATTTACTGTAGGCATAAGGTACATACCTGTACTAAGCTGGCTTTTAATTCCTGATACCCTCCAACCTGGAGGAACTCGTTTAAAGCTTGCTATCCTCCCAACCACGAGATCAGCCACTCAGACCTGATTCTCTCCCCCAAGCTCTCTTGCAGGCCACTGCCTTAGCAAGGTGATGCACGCTAACAGCGATGCGAAGTAATGCACAGTAGTGCTGGTACCATCTGGTCCTCACCAGACATGGTACTCCTTCCTTCGTTCTACCTCTTTCTTCTGCTCTCCCTGTCTGTTCCCTAACAGCCCAGGTCCCCCCTCTTTTCCCAATTCTATGGAAAGAAAAGTAGTTAGGGCTTCCCTTTTTAGTTGGCAACTGTTTCTTTTAATTAAACAAGCAGAAGTAAAATAATTCCTCTCATAAGGTCATTTACAATATTATTTAATTCATCCTTTGAACTAATAACATTTTCACAAAATTAATTTAAAGTAATAATTCCGGTCTCCATATTTACTCAACATGGTAATTTAGAAAATTATTCATATCAATGCTTGGGTCATTACATGCTTCTTGAGTACTAGACTACTTTCCTGAATGCATTAACCATGATAGCTTGTTGTTAGAATTTCATTTGGTTGTCAAGGCTGGGAACCCATTTTCTCGTCATGGGTACAAGAGCCTCTGAGATTTTACAACTATAAACCAACTACAATTCCACTTAACTCCACTATTTTAGTTGCGACATTTGACTCCTTTTGGATTGAAACGATTTCGGTGGAAATTTTGAATAGAAATAAGAAGAGGTTAAATATTTCATTCTTTTTATTTTTATTTTATTCGATAACAAATTTTTAAACTATAGCGATATGATAACAACCGTGATATCTAAATATTGTGAAAATTGGCATGATGAATTAATGCAGAAAGGTTATTGCCTCAAGATTCCTTTCCTCATTGACAAAAGGACCCAAAAAAAGTACCATGAAGGTCTGAGAAAGGCAGGGTCAATATCATGGAGCTTCTCGACTATCCTGTGAGGGTCTGTTTTTTTAAGGGGGTAATACTTTGGAGGATCTCTCCAATGATGTTGGTAGTGTTATCATATGTCTTCAAGATAAAAGCATACCATACACTGTTCTCATTGCAAATTGGTGGCAAAAATGGTTTTTTGTTTCCTTAGGTATATTGTAGTAGCATATTACCAATATTTGTTCCTCCCTCATGTAGCAGTGTAGTTAACATTAATGGTTATGTTGAGACTTGTTTCTTTTAATAAAGTGTATAATCCTTTTTTATATTGCTAAACATCTCCGAATTGTGTATATAACTAATGCTAAGTAGAAAAACAGGCTTTGGGAAAGGTGGACTAAGATATATTAGACACTCAAGTTAATATTGTTATGTGGGAAAAAATAAATGGTAAGTTCATTGTAAAAGGAGGATACCCCTATATACAAGGTTTGAGAAATAGTCTAGGAAATGTTTAGATAAATGGCTTCTTTGGCGATTCAAAGTTTTTGGGTTAGAGGCATATCAGTAATGAGCATTGTCATAGCTTTGATGAAGACATGTATAATATACTGTCGTAATGTACTCAGTGGTTGGAAAGATGGCATTTGATGCAAATTTTCTCCATGTATTGTTATGAGACTCTCCAAATGAGGGATTTTATGTATAATTGCAAAACCACTAACCAAAAATATAGTTCAGTGGATATGTAAGACCCGGTTTTATCATTTGGTTCTATACACAGCACACTTGTTTTGTCCCTTTCTTAAGGATGGATACATCTGTGTGGAAGATCTTGCTAGCTCTCACAAAGTTTGGTTCTTTTTTACTATTCCAATAAAATATAAATACTATCACAACTACCTAAAATTGGGCTGATATATTACTTATACCTAATAGTATTAACTAGACTTTTACAAAACATTTAAACAATCATTATCTTTGCAGATCTTGAAAACTTAGAACCCAAAAAGCTCAAAAATATCATCAAGAAATTGTTCAACAAACCAATAAAGTAGTGACAGAGGTTATTGAGAATCTATATCAAGCTCATAAATTACTATCAAAGAATTTATATTGAAGACAAACACCTCGTCTCAATGTAGAGGATCTCCTGTTATTTAATTTTATCATATTGAAGCATTTGTAATTTTAAAGTTTATTGATATTTATTCTCTAGTTAGATTGATTTTTTGCTTGTGTTGTTTACAAATCATTAAGCTCGAAACCTTTTATTTGATGCAAAATTCTAATACATATACATTTCAGAGAGAGAGAGAGAGAGAGAGAGAGAGAGTTTGAGTGATTTGCATCTATTTCTATTCTGGGTCACAACATTATCCATAATTTGGGAGAATGGGAAGAATATGTGTTAGATGGGTGAATTCTTTAATCTATGAAGTGGAGTTCTTGTTTTCTTTCTATGCAACTACTACATTGATAGACTGTGATTTTGGAATGACCATAATAATGAAAATTATTCTTCATTTTATGGGTTATATCTAGCCTTCCCATTTACATTTCTTTAAGCTTGAAAAATTTGTGATTTGTGCCAATATCTCCATTATTCGCATGAATGTCAGTCCCCTGTGGAATTCTATTAGGTTTCACAAGGTGAGATTAATACACTTTTTTTTCTCTATTTTTCAAATAGTTATCCCACTCCTTTGTAGGATTTAAATCAATACCCTCACTTTCTCACCTTTTATATTCATTGCTATGTAAATAAACTGTTTAGCTATTGTGAGAGTTAAAAATTGTTGGAATTTTTGTAGATGCAGGAACCTAATACATACTAAAAATATTACATCCCATAAAAGCATTGAATGTATGGAAAATTGTAGGAACATATAAAATTTAAAATTGCAAAATGTGATGCAACTTCTTGAAATTTGCTATTGAACATACATTAATTTGGTCATGCCTCTTGGGGTGATGCTTTTAAGGACACGTTTTAACATGGATTCTATCCGCAGACTATGCGGGGGTAATAAATTATAGATCAACCCAGACGAATATGGTTTAATCTCTCAACTGAATGAAGGACATCATGTTAAGAAATTTCCTACTGAATTTCAACTATAGGTGGTCTTGTAGGGCTTCGACCCCAGTAAGTTCAACTTCACCAAAGTAGGGCGGAAAGAGACGCTTCATGCCTTTGACAGTCCAAATGTGTGTTCCATAAATTTAATTAGAAATAATGATTATGACAACACCTTTTCATGCAGTGTTTGGGTTTTTAATTGTTCATTGATGCACTTCTAATGTTATTCTTTTCTATGCTGCAGGTGAATCCAATTGAATAGGGGCATGTGGTAATTGTGCCTAGAGTATTGGAATGCTTTCCCAAATGTATTTACCATGATAGCTTATCGTTACCATTGCATTTGGTTTTCGAGGCTGACAATCCAATTTTTCATCTTGGTTACAATAGCCTCGAATATTTTGCAAGTATAAACCATCTACACTTCCACTTAAGTACACTATTTTAGTTAAAACATGTGACTCTTTACTCATTGAAACTATTTTGGTGCAACTTTTGAACATAAATAAAAGGTTAAATAATATATCATTTTAATTTTTGTATTCAATACCTTATTTTGAACTATAGAGATATGATTACAACTGTGATATCCTAAAATTGTACAATTTGGCGTGATGAATCAATGTGGAATGATTATTATCTCAACATTCTTTCCTGCACCCACAAAAGGAGTACCATGGAAGTCTGAGAAGGTGGGGACAATATCTTGGAGCTTCTTGACTATCTTGCGAGGGGCCTGGTTTTTGAAGGGGGTAAAACTTTGGAGGATCTCTCTGATGTTGTTGGTAGTGCTTGGATTTGTATTCAATGTAACAACATACCATACAATGCTCTCATTGCAAATTGCTGCAAAACAATGTTTTCGTTTCCTCTGGTATATTGTAATAACGTATTACCAATATTTGTTCCTCCCTCATGTAGTAGTGTAGTTTGCATTGATGGTTGTGTTGATACTTGTTTCTTTTTATAAAGTATATAATCCCTTTTTATATTACTAAATATCTTCAAATTGTTCATGTAACTAGCATTACGCAAAAAAACAAGCTTTGAGAGAAGTGGACCAAGAGATATTACATACTGAAGTTAATCCTTCTATGTGGAAAAACATGAACGCATTTAAAAACTTAAATGGTAAGTTGATTGCAAAAAGAGGATACCCCTATATACAAGGTTTCGGAAATAGTCCTGGAAATGTTTAAATAAATGGCTTCTTTTGGGGTTCGATGTTTTTGGCTTAGAAGCATATCAATAATGAACATTTTTGTACCTTTGATGAAGACATGTATAATATACCTTTGTGGTACTATACTCAGTGGTTAGAAAGATGACATTCGACACACATTTGCTCCATGTATTGTTATGAGACTCTCCAAACGTGGGCTTTTATGTATAATTATAAAGCCACTAAGAATATGTATCATTTTTATTTTTTTCGATTGGATAACGACTTTGTAACTATAGAGATATGTTTACAACTATGATGTCTCAAAACTATGCAAATTGGCATGATGAACCAATGTGGCAAACTTATTACCTTAACATTCCTTTTCCCATAAAAAAAAAGCACCCAAAAAGAGAGTATCATCGAAGTCTGAGAAAGGTGGGGTGATGCTTTTAAGATAAATGCATATGAAACAACTAAATCTTGTTGATATAGTCATTTTACTAAACAACATCACGTCAATTCCCAATAAAGACAATGCTCATTGAGCTCTTCACCCATTTCGCCAAAGAATGTCTTTACTCTTGCCAGCAGAACAAGTCAACGTTACAGGTTCATTACATCTTAAAAAAACATCGTCATGAGAGAACCATCACATTCAATAAAAGTCCATACCTACATTCACAAACCATCCATTTCCAAATTTCCAAGCTAGCTAGTACCCTAGAAGGGATCATTGATCTTGCCAACATTGTGCTCTAATCACGTGGATATAATTGTTAGTCAAGGCCTTGCTATGTAAAAATGTTGATGAATATCATGCTAAACCGATGGGTTATCAATCCGAATCTTTTTATGAGATCTTTTCAGATTTAAAATGATCGTGTACCTCTTATGAATATAACTCCCTCTAAATCTAAATCTAAATCTAAATCTCCCTTTGATACCTGTGGCTAATAGTCTTCTAGGACATTGGAATAGTCTCATTATTGGACCTGTGTTAAGGGCTTTAGAACAGCGATATAATACATTTGTTTGGACAACGCTAGGGCTTGTTAAGGCACACCTATCAGATCTCATCCCTCAATTGATTCTCCAAGGTGATTCCATCACCATGCTGCATCCATCATCACTATGTTGCACCCATCATCACTATGATGCATCCATCATGTTACACTCATCACTATGTTGCACTTCATCACTCTGCGACACCCTTCACTGTGCTGCACTCATCACTATGTTGCACTTCATCACTGTGTTGCACTTCATCATTGTGATGATCATTGTGTTGCACTCATCACTTTGTTGCACTCATCATTGTGTTACACTCATCCTATGTTGTGCTGCATCACTATCCTGCGCTTCATCACTGTGTTGCACTCATCATTGGGTTGCACTCATCATTGTGTTGCACTTCATCATTGTGCTGCACTCATCACTATGTTGCACTCATTACTTTGTTGCACTCATCACTGTGTTGCACTTCATCACTATGTTGCACTCATCGTTGTGTTGCACTCATCACTGTTCTTTTACCATGCTGCCACAAATGCCATGCTGACCTTCCAATCCTTGAAATATTGATAAGGCTTCTTCTGATTTGCGGATAGTAGCCTTCTCGTTTGACTATGACTAGGGCAAATTGTGACAACGAATCAAGTCACCTTCTAATATGTGATTAGGACCTCTTTTAGGCCTCCTTACAGCTGCGTATAGGGCTACTAAAGTGCCTTCACAACTTCATCTAAATCTTCCTTTGAGTCCTGCAGCTGATAGTCTTCTATGACAGTGGAATAGTGTCATTATTGGATCTATGTTAAGGGCTTTAGAACAGCGGCATAATACAGTTGTTTGGACAGTGGTTAGGGCTTGTAAAGGCTTCCACTTTCTACATACAAAACCTTAATGATTGCGGCCTAGGGCAGCATATTAGGGCTAATACTTTGCTGCTCCTTCTGATCTACGGATAGTAGCCTTCTCGTTTGACTATGACTAGGGCAGATTGTGACAGCGAATCAAGTCACGTTCTAATATGTGATTGGGACCTCTTCTAGGCCTCCTTACAGCTGCATATAAGGCTACTAAAGTGCCTTCACAACTTCATATAAATATTCCTTTGAGTCCTGCAGCTGATAGTCTT
>APFE031245625.1:4672-19065 GCA_000404065.3 Pinus taeda
TTTTACCCACTTGTTAATCACAACTAGGAACCTGCGGTGTAGCATTGTTTGATTGTTGCTAGACCCCTGTTGGGCTAGTAGGGATCGCCTCTATCCGTAGAGGGGATTTACCTCTCCAACACAGCTCATCCCACTTCGGTTCTAATGTTCCCCAACTAGACCAGAGGAGGATGCCTACTCTTTCCCTCTCTTGGGTTCCGTGGGCTCTTGCTTCACCCTCAACTTTCCTGCCAAGGCCAAATTGGCTTCCACTTTGAGAGTATCGATATGAAGTTGGTCCAATGTGGTAGATTTCCTTTGTCTCAGGGTAAAACCAACATCAGAGTCAAAAGCTCCCAAGAAAACCACTCAAGCTGCAGCTGGGGGAGGCTTTATGTCAGCTGATAGGCTATTGAACTGCTTATTAAATCTTTTGATAAATTTTGTAGTATCCTCCTTCGACTTTTTCCTTATTGCATTGAACTCATTAAGGAGGTACTCATGGTTCCTCTTTTCTCCCCATTTCTGGGTGAAAGAGCTTTCAAGCTACTCCCATGTAGTGATGGAGGCATTAGGCAGGGATTTGAACCATTTTCTAGCCTCTCCATTGAGAGATTGTAAAAACAGTCTCATAACCACATCCATGTGTTCCACATTTATGTTCTCAGCAAAAGTGCTGAAGCTTTCAATGTGAATTTGTGTCGTGTTATCATCTTCCCTATTGAACCTAGGCAGATGCTTTAGGTAGCCTTGGGGCATTGCACTCAGATCCTGGGGTAGATCAAGAGGTGCATATTTATTTAGCAAGAAACATAGAAGAGACATCTAGGTTAGTGGAGGAGGATTCAAATTTGCTTGAGGGAGTAGGGTCAAGACCACAGGGGTCGTAGGGGAAGAATGGTATGTCAAGGCCTTCAGAGTGAGTCCTGAATACTGAGCAGCAGTAGGCCAAGAACTGGATGAGGGAACTGCAAAGGATGGTGAGATGGTAGCATAGTCTGGGGGAGTTTTTCTTTCCAGAGTTTCTTGGATATTAATTTTTCAGGGTTAGATACAGATGGGGCTTTTTGTTGGGATCTATCTGAGTGAGTATGTGGCCTTTTTAAAGCCAGGGCTATGAATGATAATGAGGAAGGGGTGTGGAGTCACCAAGGTGATATGAATGCAATCAAAATAGGCTTTGATCACCTATTCAAAGAGTGTTTCAACTTGTCGTATCCCAAGGGAAAGAATCCTTTAATAAGTCCCCGACAATGGCACCAAAATATGTTGGGGCTCCCAAAGATAGCCTTAGATTACTTCAAGACCAGTGCCTAGGCACATCTAAATTTGGTGTGTCTCGAATGATTTATAGAAAACTGGAGACAACACTTATGATCTATAGATACATGTGTACATAGAAAATAGGTTGGTTCATTAATCCAAAGAAATGAAACATGGATTTCTAATACTTCTTCACAAGTTCAGATCTCATAAATAAGCATAAAAATAGTGGAAGCCAAGAGCTTCAAGGTCTTATAGCTTAATAATATTTTGTAGAGTAGGTGAGAGAGGATAAGAGAGAAGAGTAATCCATCACATAGAGCATAATGCTTCAAGACTTCTATATTCAACACACAAAGCTTGGGGTAGTAAGGATTTCTATGCTTATTTGGATTACAAGAAATAATGAATGAAGGGAGAACTGAAAGCTACGATTCATGTGATGCAGGTTTAAGGATCTAATCTCAATAATCATCATAGGCATATACATAAACAATGTTTCAGGAAAATGAATCTGTGAAACTACTATAGGCATTTGCATTAACATATGGATACTAATGAATCCGTGAGGAAGCTTGAAACACATCTAGCAACAATAATTACATGAATCTAGGGAAGAAGCATGAACATAAAAAATGAGTTAGACAAAGGGGAACACATACTATAATCCTTTGAAGAGGGAATCACCATTGTTTCCTTGGTATTCTGAAAACATCTATATTACAAAGGAAATATAGTCTAAAAATATAACATGCAATGTTTCTCTAGAATTTATGAACCTTTTCTAAGTCTTGCATTCCTCTATTTATCTAGAGAGAGGAGCAAGAACATTCATTACACAAAATATCTAAGGTTTGTACACAGCTGTCTGGTCGACTAGCTGTATCAGTCCTAAATGGTTCCATGGCCCCAAAAATATTATAGAGTTGAATGCCTTCGGATTGGAGACACATTATAGTACAACATAGTAAATAACCACAAGGAAAAAATACGCGAAGATCTCCTCGCCCATCATGTGATTGTCTTGATTTGCAGGAGTTGTTCTAGCTAAGATATGGCCTCCTGCGCTATTTCACAGACCACTACCTTTTCTGCCTTTACTCCATTCAGCGTTGACTCTTGGACTCGTGTCTCAGTGATATTCCTTCGAATCGACCCATCATGTGCCTTGAATGCACCGCCTACTCCTCTTAAAACAATAATTGTCAGCCCATCATGCCCTTTAAACCTCTGTATTGCACTTTCAGTGCCCTGACGCAGTGGTTGAGTTGCATTCCATGTGTAACAACGCAGTCTCACTAGCACGGGATTTTTTCCTCTAAAATAGGTGAAACATGCATTTTTTATTTTCCCCTTAGCCCCCTTTATTATAGCCCCTCGTGTGGCTTTTCTCATATGACCGGGGGCTAGAACAAGGGGCTTAGCCCTCATGCGCTAAGGCCTTTAGACCCGTGTCTGGGAGGCTTTTCCTTTTTATCACAAAATCTCGCATATCAATGCTTTACCATGCTTTTCCCATTTCCATAGTGCAGGTCAATAGTTCGAATGTGAAATCCTTATAGACCAAGCCGTAATAATTTATTTTGTCTGGGGGAAAGTCTTGCACATCGCAATTGACCCTGCACTGTTGTCTTAAGCTTTTCCCTTTAGCCACTTTTGATCGCTGACGTCAACACTGCCATGTGTCACCCTGTGGGTGGTACCACATGGCACCTGGAAACAACCCCATAGGACCCCTGTAAATGCCAAAAATGAGTGAAATGTTTCCACCTTCCACGTCATCTTCCATACTTGCCATATTATTGTTGATGTTAGCTGCCATGTTAGCTCGCTGGACCAATCAGAGGTCGCCATGTGGCCTCTGGGAGGAGAGAGAAAAGGGCATGCCCGACCCTATTTTTTCAGCCCTTTCCTTTGTAAATATTTTTCTCGCCCCCCCCTCCCTCCCCAACGATACAACACTATATTGCAAATTGCCCCCCGTAATGTCTTTGAATTTTTAGAACCTCGTCGATCTACCGATATGTGGGATGTGGGGTCACCAAGATGTTGGACTCCGATATCGGCTTTCTACGTCGAGAATCGCCGATAATCCTTAAGTGTGAGCCCAGAACCTCACTGATATGTGGGATGTGATATTGCTGGTTGTGTGACACGTGGCCCCCACGGAGGAGAGAGAAAGGGGGGTCGCCTGCACTCTTTTGCAAGCCTTTTCCTTTGTATTTCAGAATCGTCCCCTCCCGGCGGTTCAACACTATATCGTAGGGTTGGACCCCTGTGAGGTGTGTTAAGTATGGAGCCCGCCCATCCACCGATGGATCTCCCAGGCCCGATTGTGATTTTCTCCTCAGACTTAACCATTTTTTGGTTTTCTTGAGCTTTCCAAGGCAATCTTCAACATGTTATAAATTTTGCTCTTGGAGTCCATTTTTAGACTTCTATATACCATTGGAAATATATTTCCAAGCACTAGGCATTGGAGTGGGGTTGATGCAACTCTCGAATCTTCTGTGGCCTAGGAAAGTGGCTCCAAAATTTCACTAGTCTTGGGCAACCTCGACCACTTGAAACCCAAAACGTAGTGAGTGACAACACATGGTAAAATATGCTTCATGGAGGAAAACAACTCCGACAATGTTGTGACCTTACCTGAATCAACTAGATGTTCCCCCACCATTTGAATTGATACTTGGGTTGAGCATTTTTTCCTCTTCTTAAACTCCTTGTGAAGATGGCCTTTACCTTTCTCGATGTGTGCTTGCACCTCGAAACCCCTAGTTGAAGTTGTGGATTCACTATCATTTACTTTTTTCCTGATTCCTAGGATGGAGATAGGTAATCTAAAAATTGATCACCTATTATTCTGGGATAGTAGGAGGGTCTTTACTTTCCCACTCTCATAGCATGTCGACCAGTAATCGTTCCTTATGGCTCAAGGTATTGAGATCCTCCTCAACCTGTTAGAAAATTATATACTACACAGCAATGGAACACATAAAATATTGTAGAAATATAAACACAGAAAACACGGAAAACAAGAGACATAAATATACGTGGTTCACCCAATTTGGGCTACGTCCATGAAGAAACAACCAATCCTTGATTTATATTATCCAACAAAATAAAGAGATACAACCTACAACATATCAACTGTAATTCCCTCTTCGATCTCACAAAATCTCTTCTCTCTTTCTCTCTCGGAATACACGCCTATATCCAGCTGCAATACAATTCCCTCATATATAGCGAAGGGTTTCCTTCTAGGGGAAAAAACCCTAAATTAAAGATAACTTCTACTATCAGATCATCCGCCTATTGAACGACTCAGATTGACTATGAAATTACAATATTTTATAAGGCAATTTTACATCTATTTTTAGCTTCGGGGGTTGCCCCCAAACCCTTACTAAGGTGGGCTCATAAAAATCATCATCGCCCCTTAGACCCCCTTGACAACGATTAAACGACGGGCGATGTTGCCAGCCCATTACGAACTAGGGTCCAACGCGACGATACCTCTAAATAAAGAAGATAATCAGGCTTCACAAGCAACACAACCTCCTTTTACCACCCTCTCCAACATCATTCAAACTCGTATTGAAAAATGGATTATTAATTTGAAGATATATTAAATTATATATAAATTTAATAATTAAATAAATTATTTTTTTGGAAATTTTAATTGTTCTTGTTTTTACCCTTGACATTTAAAGATACAATTTCTAATGTAATTATTATTTTTGGATATTTTGAATGCACAAATAAATTTAGAGTTTCCAAAAACTATTTGTCTCTTAATAAATGGATTATTCTAATTTACTATTTTAATGATATTTAAGTAAATTTATCAAAAACATTAAAACAATAAATTTATTATTTTCATTATAACTGCAAAAGTTTTGAAAAATTAAATAATAAATTTAAAATTAAATTATATTATATAAAATTTGCATGCTACATATATATATTATACCTCAGTACATACAAACCAATCACCAATAAAAAAATCTTTAAATTCCCCATTGTATACATCAATATAACATAAATAAAACTAATAACTTAATTTTAAAACATGTAAAAAATATAAAGATAATAATAAACTATATATATATAAATATATATATATATAATTAATTTCATTTTTATTATAAATCATTACCTAATTTATATAAAAAAAAATAAAAAAAATATATTTATCCACTTTCCTATTACACTAAAAATACATGATAATATATTTATCCCTTCCATCTCAAAAAGAAAAGTCACATTATATTACACTAAAAATACATGATAATATATTTATCCCTTCCATCTCAAAAAGAAAAGTCACATTATATACTACTGCTTAGTATATATTGCGAGGGACGACTGAGATAAAAGCACAGTACACGATTGTTTCCTACGTCGAAGCCTTTACCAACACCCGACTCTTCAAACTTTGTCGGATGCCCCATAGGAACGCCCAACCCTTGAAGTTTTGTCCGATGCACAAAACTTCATTGTCGGATGCGCCTTAGGAACGCCCAACCCCTGCATTGCTTCCTGTGTCGGAAGACCCACCAGCTGTCTTTCTTCAGCTTTGGACAATGATTCATACCCCACCCCGTCAAAAACGGCAATGTTCCCCTACTTGGTACCTCCTCTAATTCTCTGCAACTGAGAATGTCCAGGTTTTTAAGAGTTGCTGGCAATGCTCCAACCTTCACCAGACGATCACAATCTTTTATTCGGACACATCGAAGATTGGGGAAAACAGCTTCCAGTTTGCTCGAATCGGTTGCTGTTTCAACCTCCCCTCCAACTTTCTCCAATGTTTCTTCTTCTATTGACGGGCATTCTTTTATCTCTAGCACTTCAAGATCATTGATCCCTTCCAAATTCAACGTTTCCAATTGAGTCAACATTCTGATGGAATCTCGGAGACATTTTAAGGGGCAGTAGGCCAGCGTCAATTCCTTCAAGCTCCTTAGATCACCTAATGAAGGTGGCAGCGATTCCAAGCAAAAGCTTTTTAATTCCAGAGTTTTCAAATTACTCAGGTTTCCGATAGCACTTGGCAATTCTTTGAACTCAAAGTCCAAACGCAATCTTTGCAAAAACCGTAAATATGCAAGCTGGGCAGGCACTGCTTCAATATTCTCACGAGCTGAAAGAGAGAAGCCTCCTGAAAGAGACAAGTCTTCAAGTGTGGTGATCTTTTCCAGGGTTTCGATCAAGATGGTCAACTGCTTGCAACCAGTCAAATGCAAATATTTTAGTTGTATAAAATTTTCGAAAGAATTCGGGGGCATCCGCAATTCTGAGCACCTAGACAAGCGAATATGCTGGAGATTGGTTAATTCCCTGAAAGAAGTTGGGAGCGTCTGCAATTTCTGGCAACCAGACAAGTCAATATGCTGGAGGTTGATTAAATTCACAAAGGAACTTGGCAGCATCTGCAATTTTCCGCAACCAGACAAGGCAATATGCTGGAGCTTGATTAAATTCCCAAAGGAACTTGGCAGCATCTGCAATATTTCGCAACCAGACAAGTTAATATGCTGGAGCATGGTTAAATTCCCAAATGAACTTGGCAGCATCTGCAATTTTCCGCAATGAGACAAGTCAATATGCTGGAGCTTGGTTAAATTCCCAAATGAAATTGGCAGCATCTGCAATTTTCCGCAACGAGACAAGACAATATGCTGGAGCTTGATTAAATTCCCAAAGGAACTTGGCAGCATCTGCAATTTTCCGCAACGATACAAGGCAATATGCTGGAGCTTGGTTAAATTCCCAAAGGAATCTGGTAGATTCTGCAATTTATCGCAGCTAATCAACAATAGATCTTGTAGGTTGGTTAAATTCCCAAAAGAATCTGGCAGCAATTCAAGTAGGTCGCACCCGTACAACTTAACATACTGGAGGCTGGTCACGTTCCCAAAAGCATCTGGCAGCGACCTCAAATGACAGTAACTTAATACCAAGTGTTTCAAGGACGCCAAATGACAGAACTCTTCGGGCAAACTTTCCAATGGCATTTGGGTATTCACAGCGCCACCGTCGAGGACAATCTTCTCTAGGCGCTTCAGCTGCCCTATGGACTTTGGAATCTTGGACAGCCTACTAGACACGACTTGCAACTGCCTCAGGTTCAGAGGTGCCTGCAATGCCCCCCTATGTCAACCATATGCATTGTCGTATATGAAAACAGTAAACCGATTTTTACAATGTAGGAATATAGAAACAACCCTGTGAATGAGTTACATGACTACCTACCTGAGATTCATGGCGCCACAGTTTTTTCAAATTGAGTCTCGTTGTATCTAAAGCTAATAAATTCCGGGTTGAAATCTTTGAAGCTGACGAGGAGGGCTGCCGGCAATCATCGTAAAGATATATTAGTTGCAGTGACCGCCCAACGCTGAATATGCCGTGCACACGAGGATGCTCAAAGTCAGGGCGCTGCAACCTCAGCTCAGGTACTAGATGATCGCATTCTGGAAAAGTTTTGATTTCTCCCACCTAAATTGTTATGTGGAAACTATTAGAAACAATATTGACATCCTTCCAATGTTTAAGAATTCAAAATTTGACAGATCACAACACTATTTTAAAAGTCGATCAAAAACTTCAAATACGTACAGATAACTGGTTCCAACGGTTTCCGGCTGCGAAACGAATCCGACGCAAAGGTTCTTTGCTTACCAGATCTCTGCCCAAATCTCTAAGGTGGTCGTGCATTCTTATGCGTTCTGCGTTCTCATAGGAGAATATATCATCTATATTACCATCCCACCAACACTTCTCCACCTTGACCTCCACGAGGCACTTGTTCTGTAAATTCTGAAGAGCGAGCGATCCTTCCCACCCGGATCCATCCCATACCCTAATGGCTGTTTCCTTTCCTCGTCCGATGAAAAGACAGGCAATATCTAAGAATATTTGCTTCTCCTCTTCATCCAGACTGTCGTAGCTAATTTTCAGGGTCTTTTGTATGTCTTCAGGAAGTATTTTGGAAATTTTGCGCAACTGCGCTTTCCAATGCTCAAGATTTTTACGATAAAGAAGCGACCCGATGACTTTGAGAGATAATGGTAACCCCTTGCAGGCATCCAAAAAATCATTTACTAGTTGTTCAAATCCTGCAAGAGCATGAGGTTGTCCGAACGCATGCCAGCAGAAAAGCTCTGTGGAGTGTTGTGGATTGAGGCCTTCGAGCATGTAAATAAATCCATCTTCAACACCCCAATTTGCAAATATGCTCTTATCACGGGATGTTACTAAAATTAAGCTACTGCAATTAAGGACATCCTTCGCTGGAAGCAATGCATCCAGCTGATCGATATGATCAGCATCATCTACAATGATAAGAGCATGACATTGTGAGAGATGCTGTTTAAGAATAGAGATACCTTCGTGGGTGTTGTTTATTTTGACATCGACATGACTCAAGTCCTTTATAAGTTGTATCTGCAACGACTCTAAGGATCCTCTGGAGGCGTTTTCTCTGACATCACATAAAAAACTGGAACGAGGGTACTTTGTTCTCTCACGGTTAAAGAACTCTTTGGCGAGGGTCGTTTTTCCAACGCCTCCAAGTCCCACAATTCCTACAATCCTAGCCTCCCGATTTTGGTGCTGCTGCAATAACAATCTTTCTTCAAAAACTTTAATTTTGTCATCCAATCCAGTCGCATATTTGGAGACATCCAGGGGTGGCTTTGGAACTATTTTCAACAATCGTTCCACGACAGCGGCCAGTAGCATCCCCTCGTCACTGTATAATATTGAGAATAAACTTACTGGAAAGAGAAAACTATGATATAACTATGAATCAGACAAATGAAACAATAACCTTGACTGACAAACGAACAGGGAGATTTGAGTAGTCACCGATTATAGGGCGCCTCGTCCAGCTCGAAGCCGCTGAGTCCAGCAACTTCCTTGAGAGCATTCTTCCATTTTCCAATGGTGTTGGAATCGTATCGTGGTTGCACAGAATCGGACGTTCTCTTCTTTTGGAGCGAGCTCAGGGCTTCGGCATACACTCTATTTTCTCCCTTTTCTCCCTCCGTCCACCGAAGTGCTGAAGGTTTGACATGGAAGAATATGGGAAGAATGGTTGAGCCCTTCTTCTGCTTCATCTCCAGCATGAGCAGCAGCTCGTTGAGACACCAGGGTGATTGGCAATAATTGGGCGAGAAAATAGCTAAATGCACGGAGGCAGCTCTAATAGCACCGTCTATCTCATTAGTTAACTCTTCTCCCTTCCTGATTTCTTCCCTGTCCAGGAAGACTCGCAATCGATGATCCCTGAGACGATTGTAAAGATGGCTGACAAACGTGTTCTTAACGTCAGGGCCTCTGTGATTGAGGAACACATCGAACTGGTAGCAGTTATTGCCGTCCGCTGTGGAAGTGGAGGCGGAGGCCAACGCGCTTGATGTGGAGGAAGATGCCATGGGGTGCAGAATAATAATAATAATACAAAAGATTGGGAATGCGCAATCAATGACCTCAATTGTGATATTTTCGTGTAGCTGAGCTCAATTAGTGCAGAGTGGCTACCAGTTGCTTCCAAGTTATATTAGGAGGCCTTTGGCACGCTCTGTGTCTCTAGATCTCCGTGCTTGCTAATCCAAGCGGGCAACCAAAACTGCAATCCAATGTCAGATTCATGCGCAGTTGCTTACTTAATGACCGAAATATGATACTATCATTTATGTAAGTATTAGATAAATTGAATTAAAAACATGGGAGAGTTTAAATGGGTAAGGAAGTGGAAGCCAGAAATGTGTGGCAGTTTCTTCGTGGGTACCTTGCATTTCCTGATTGGTTTAACTACCGAAACGGTCCCACTTCACGCGTTTTTATCTCTTTCGTCTTGTCGAAAAGACGATCCCCTTTCGCATGATTCTTTTCTTTTGGTTTTCGTTGGAGGAAACTTCCTTTCCTTTTTCTTTTGATTTGATTTGATGAGAGGACCGCGTGCCGACTACTACATGCCACCTAAACTTCAAACTTATGCCACCTAACTTCCTAGTTAGGGAACACGATTTTTTCCTTCTGATTTCCCGCTGCCGATTAGTATATGCAATCGACCTTCTTTGTTACGGCTCTTTCTTTTTTCTATATATTTTTTTAATTTAAAAAACAATTTTCTCCGTTTACTTTGGTGTTATTATTGACCACTAATTTATGATGTAAGTTTTCATAGTATATGAAAAAACAACAGAACCACTTAAATGATATAAAAACATGAAGTTGTGGAAGGAGCTTTTATTTAAAGGTCGTTCCTGTCATGACTTTCAAACAAAACGATCAACTGAAATTCACAATAGATATCTTGAAGTAAAGGTCTTTTGCAAACTAAAGGATAAATTTATTTTGAAGTAAAAGTTTTTTTGCAAATTGGAGGATAAATTTTGGTGGGTATGGGTGATTTTTTTGGAAGTTTTTGTGATGAGTTTTTTTTAGTTTAATTTCTCTAAAATGTGGCAAAAATTTATTGAAATTTGAGTAGAGGGCACAATAGAAGTGCAACAAAAGTTTTTCAGGGCATTGAATCCATATATACAGTCAAAAAACCAGTGTAAATAACACAAATTAAGATTTCACCTCAATTTTTCCATCAAATTCGAGCACAAGTCCAAAAATTCACGCTAAAGACAACTCCATTAACAACTCCATAATTTTAATATATATATAATATTATATATATATATATTTATATAAATATATTATATATAAAATATCTATATATATATATATATATATTACTTTTGGAAAAAATTTAAAAATGGGAAAAAAAAAAATAAAGTTATATTAAAATTAATTATTATATGAATTGTGATTAATATTATTATTTATTTTTAATATAAGAAAAATAAAGATATTAAAAGCAACTAATCAAAATATTATGTTAATAAGAGGTGTCATTTTTTTAAACTATTCCCATGGACTTTATATGTTATCGGTTACATTTCTTAATTAATATGAAATTGATTATGTATATAAAAAATTGTTTTCATCCTAAAAACAATTAGGATAGGCATACATTATAAGTCTATCCAACTTAATAATGGACTTTTTTTTTTAAGGTGTGTGAAAGAAGTATTGTAAGATGCTTTGAATGATTTTTTTTAGGGGGCAAGACATTTGAACAATAAAAAAATTCTCACTCAAACAATCAACTATTATGTTAGTCATAATGCAAAATACAAAATAATATGTATTTAATTAAAAAAGTATCACAAGTTTAAACATGATTATCAATTTCCTCAGATTTCTTTTTTTAATTTAATATCAAAAATATAACATTTTTAAAATTATGGCATTTACAAGATATCACTATACCCAAAATCTTAAAATCAATATGTAATAAAATAATTGTGTTACAAAAAATATTTGTTCTTCCTATCAAATTTAAAATTATAAATTTTTTGAACCTATGATTTAAAAACCAATATCATTTAAAAAATTCATTATTTAAAAAAGAAAAAGAAAATGAACGTAAATGGATGTGAAATGCACTACCTTATAATACTAAATAGAATTAGATTAAAATATAAGATAATGTGAATAACTATATATAATATAAGATATATATAATATAATATATTATATATAGTATATATATATATATATATATATAAGAGATTAGGGTTGGACAAGCTATACAATTCTTTTTTGAGATATGAATCCACTTCTCAATATTCTATATCTTATTGACACAAAATTTGTGATGGTGTAACATTTCTAAATATACCAATAATATTTGGAATAAAAATGACATAATACATTTATCTATCTACTTTGTTCATTCTTCATACTTAAAAATATTAAATAAGTTTTTAAAAAGTAAAATACAAAGTTTCATTTTTTTTTTTTTTGTTTCATGACACGCTAGCTTTTGGATAAGAAAGTAGAACCTAGTGGCAACTAATCTATCATAATCACGCAAAAATGGCACCTGCCCTAGGGCACACTAGCCTTTAACATGGATGAATTTTTCGTATCCATGTAGTTTTAACCAGAAATCCTCACATGATGAGTGCCTTAACAAGACACCATGTATTAAACTATTCTACATCTCATTGGATAAAAAAATTCAAATTAAAACATTAATATTTTTTAACGATAAATTAATTAAAAAATAAAGAAATATTGTTAGTGCCTTCCATATTATAGCAATAGCTTCATGATTAACATTGGATTAGGATTCCTTGATGGGGGCGCAAATGGTGGTGGGTATGCAATTTTTTTGGGAGATGTGTCTAGTGTACATTTGTTGCATCTGGTGCATGGTGTGATATAGCATAGGTGAGAGGGGTCAGTATTCACAACTGACGTCCCTTCATTATAAATGCTTGATCATTTCTATGGGGTGGTAGAGGTACATTACATATGGAAGTGGAGGTGAGGTTCATTCCTCTACTTCTTGCACCTGAATTTATTTCGCTATGAATTTATGTGGATTTTGGTTGCATGTTGATGAGTTCAGGTTTGGTTGTGGATTTAGTGTTATGTGAGATTCAGTTCAAGCTAGTGTGACTACATAGCCAATGTTTTTTGTTTTGTATCTTCATTCCATAGAGCTTGGGTTGGTCTTTGAATTGGGGTCATTTATTCAACCTCACCCTCTTTGGACAACAAATATAAAGGTAATCATATCCTTGTCTAGGCCTTATTTATGGTTATTGATACCCAAGTCATTTTTCAATTTACATTTGAAGTTAAGGGGAGCCTACTTTTGTTAGTGGAATTTTTTTTACTTATTCAGGTTTTGTTGCACCCTTTCTGATTTCTGACCTTGGAGTTCTATGGTCTCGTGAATGGGGGTTCCCTTAGGTTGATTGTAATATTCCTTTTTTTCTATATGGTTAGGATGGATGGAATTTGACCATCGTATCTATCAGGGTATTTTCCCATGCCCAAATGGAAAAATATTTAATCTTTCTGGCACATTATAGTGTTCTAATTAAGATGCTTACAATAAGAAGAAAATGGAACACAAAGGGATCTGAAAAATGTAGCCTTGTTTATATTAATACCTATAAAATAATACATGCCCATACAAGTAATATTGGAGTCGCTACCAAAGGCATGCATGAATGCTCATCAATGACTAATCAAAGACACATAAGCACACTTGTGAATCCTCAATGAATCCACTAGAAAAAATTAACTGCGAGGTTTTGTCTCGGGATCAAGCTAGAACTAACCAAACCAAGTTCTCAATAAACACACAATAAGATAAACAAACTCATGATGCTCAAATGCCTTTCTCCTCTCCCTTTTAATCGGCTTGATAGACTCTCTATAAGCCTTTATTTTATTATTCCCCCAAAAGAAACCGTGTGAAAATAACACAACGGAGACCATGGTCAAATATCGTCCACCTTAACATATAAAAAAAAAAGAATATTACAAATCCTCTTACCTCGAGATTGCTTTCCCTCAAGCAATTCACAGTTGTCTATCAGTATGGTTGTATGAAGCAGTTGAGTACCAATATTAGGGTCCCATATGAACCACTAAGTCATCACAATATGCCACTGTCACCCAATCAAGGATATATCTCATGATGCCTGGATCCTAGATCAACCTCTGATTCCACTACCCATCAATAGATCCACTAGTGTATGAACTGCCACTTGGATCCCAATCCAAATGTTGATTCAACTTGCCATCAACAGATCCTCCTCAACCCCAATGCCACCATAACCCAACTTCATAACACATGCACCATGGCTCTCATTGTATTATGTACTTGGCTAAAACTTTCCTCCCATGAATCGTCTCATCAATTAGGTACCAACTCATAATCTCCCGCTAATCCATATGTTGGCATGTGTCCTATGTGTAAATACCCACATGAGAAACAATCCCACCATGTTGATGTTGTGCTACTCTAATCCTAATTGGGATGCTCCTAAGTTTTTGGACCATTGGTTGGTCTTGGCCCACCTATAAAACTCATCTGGAAGGCTCCCATAAGATCCATATGGAAAAGATTCCCCCTTTTCCTTCAATGTACAAAGGTGGGATGATAAAGCTGCAAGCCTTGTCGATGTATCCTTGAAGAGGGTTTCTCTGTGACTCCCAAGTATTTTACTCTTATTGTATTATAAGGGAGTTGATGTTGGAAATAATACTGAGGGGGGGGG